>BSSO01003769.1:0-15784 GCA_030267885.1 Mesembryanthemum crystallinum
TATAAAAGGTACATATTATGAAAATACTTTTCGATACGAATCCAACCAATATTTTTTTATATTGTGAATCAAAGTAAATTTTTCACAATTTAATAGTCAAACTTAGACACGAAAATCTAAAACGTCATATAAAAAAAAACGGAGGGAGTATAAGGTATCAACGTTTGACAATCTTTCTATTGGTAAGATATGTTAGCAATCAAGTGGAAACCTCCAAATAAAAATGAAGGTAAGTTGTCTTAATTAGTTTGTTATGATACGTGAGTCTCCTACCAATCATACAATCATGCTTCTCTTAGCTTCTTTACGAGTTTGAACATTTTGAGTACACAACAACTTTTTCCACGAAAAAAAATTTATAAAAATATAAAAAATAGAAAAAAAAAACAAAAATATAAAAAAGAAAAAATTTGTGTAAATCTGACTTCACAAGTTTCAATATTTCAAGCAATTAATCAACTAGTAGTTCAGAAACAAATACAGTAGCTAATTAAGTAAAATTCCTAATTCATTATTATTTTACCAAAAATACCAAACCCGAACCTAACTATTTCAAACAATTCAACCACATTTCATAACTTAATAAATTTATCACATTTCCAAATACACCTTGACACTAACTTTATAACAGTAGTTTATATAGAATATTGAGGTTTTTATAAGCAACCATGATTAGAGTCCATATAATTCATTTAAGCCATAATCTTCTTTTTCGGATGAAGCTACATTATTCAAAATCCGAATTTCATAGTATATTTCATTCTACCCAATGGCAATAATGTCAGATTTTAATTGCAACTGTATATGATAGAATATGAGTTGTAAATGCAGTATTACCATCTTTCATTCGAGTATAAGTGAGGTCTTTGAGTACGTACCGTCGTGAGCAAGCAAGCTACATACTCAACTTGTTTGCAGTTCATTTTCTTCCATTTCTTTATATACGCCTTCTGATTAATTTCTAAATGGGTCCAGGGGTATTAATATGTGTGGCCTGGGGGACACCTTCTAAACCCTCTTTCTTTTTACCAGTCCGGCACATGTGGGACTAGAGGGCCATCCCCCAGCAATAGGTAAATGGTGCTTTCAAATTCACCTATCATATGATAACTACACATGAATTTGTGGTAGTATTTTATGAATTTGTTCAATAGACAATGAATATATAGTCAATAGTGTTGATTTTTTTTTTTTTTTTTTTTTTAGAACTTTGATAATTTCTCTAAAAGTGACGAATCGGTAGTCATGAACTTACGCTTATGAATTTGTGGTTTTTATGAATGTATACAATATAACAATGAATCTATAGTCAAAATTAACATTTATGAATTTGTGTTCAATTGTTAAAAAATAAAAGGATAATAAAGACTAAAAAAATAAAATAATAGGAAGTAAAAAAAGGTTTTTAATTAATAAAATAAGATAACATTGATTAGACAAATTGTCTTGAAGTTGAATAATCTTTGATGGGTTAACTTGCCTAGCGCATGTGGTTTGCGGGATATTGCATGTGTCCTTGTAGCAAAAAAAAAAAAAAAAGAATAAGTTATTGGGGGCCCATGTGCCTTGTAACTGTAAAATGTGGGCTTCACATTTGCAGTTTGGATTTCGTAGTCCGCAGTAGTATTAAACCCGCGTGCGTTTTTAACTGGGCCCAATTAATTAGATCAGTGGCTCGGTAGCACCCTGCTAGATGAACCTGAGAGCACCTAAATATTAAATAACTATGATCTCCCAAGTACCCACAACATAAATTCGCCACTAGAAAGTATTACTTTTGGAAAATATAAATATTTGTTGGTTTGAAAGTGGCAGACAGACAATTAAACATGTGCACATGGGCCCCTAATCCCCTTTATTCACAAACAGATAAACGATTTGCACTTGGACCCCTCTGTTTTTCAGGAAAATCGGACTTTAGTAAGAGTTTATGTAATACTAATTATGTCCTTTTATAAGTTTAAAGTTATGCCCGTGGTTTACGAGGTAGATTACTGTTATATCGCTAATGATGAAATGAGGAGATTCATAAGAATCATAACATCTGGAAAAACAGAATTAATAAGCTTTTCTCTTAAAAGAAACAAAAAAAAAAAAAAAAACTTGTTAAAAGTTTATTAAAATTGTGAAACAACATTTTTCTAAATTAAAACCATCTATAATAGCACTTATATATGAAGGGATGTAGGGACTATGTGTTATGCTTTGTTAACCTTAACAAAACTTACTTGTATTCTTATCAGCTCATCATGCTCCACAACAATCAAATTGTATTTTTATTATAAAAAAAAGAATTTTCTTCAAAATAATTGTGTACATCTTGGACAATGATTGTAATTATTTTATATATATCCCAGCTTACTAACTACCATAGAAGTTGGAACTCCCATGACTATGGATTCTCTTAGGACTTGTTTCCCATTGGCCAACCAAGCTATCAAATAAGTTTGCCATCAGTAACTACATTGATTGAATAAATTATTTATTTATTTGATTAACAATTAAAATTAGCTAAAATATAGGAAAAATATTGCAATTTGTTTAGCAAAAGTACTATCCTACCATGGAACTACCATGGATAAGGATATTATTTTACTCTAAAAATATTCGTTTTGACTGATTAGGCAAATTGAATAAGTTGTCCGTACTATGTTGACTTATATAAATAGTAATAAGCTATACACAACAGTGCCAGCTAAATGATTCCCCCAAAAATTAAATAAAACAAAGGAATTATATTTAAGAAAATTTCAACCCAATGTTAGGAGGTAAAGGTCTAAATATGATTTATTTCCTCCCAATTACACAAATGGTACTATTGCTTCAATAGATACAACTCGAAAAAAGCATAATCCCTTCCAAAAAGTATGATATTTCTTTTGTTTTTCATTAATCATTTTTGAAAAATATCAAAGTCGTTAAAAGTCATCCCCAAATTACTAAAAGTAAACCTTGAATCGGATCGGCTAATGGTTAGATGGTTGCACATGTTATTAAACAAATATGATCAAAATACTCATGGTGAAATCCAATCCTTATCTTTCCCACCCTCTCTCTCGAGCAATTATTACATGGTCCGGGACCAATGCTCCCTCTCTCACATAATTATGGAAGCATCTCAAAATCACCCATAAAAGATATAGTAAATATCTCATTATGTGAGAGAAGGGACCAATGGTCTAGGACCATACAATATTTTTTCCTATCTCTTCTCGTTTCTCACACTATAGTTCTATCTGGCGGAGAAAAGGAAACAATTACCACTTTCGCTTCTCCGGGTTACTTAAGCTTAAAATTTTGGTTGAATTGGTTTATTGACATAATATCGGAGTTACAATCACTAAGTGAGGGGCATTAAGTTTGAATCATAAAGTGACTGAAGTATTTTGTTTCCAAACGAACAAAAATTTATATTTTCGTATTGCGAACTAGACTTTTTTTTTTTTTTTTTTTCCATGTAAAAAAAATCTAAGCTTACTTCAAAAAGCAACCATGAAAATTACCTAGGAAATGGTGGGACGGAAAATATAATAATATTGATGTAATAAAAAATCACTATACGTAGTACTAAACGGGACATGGGACTCAAAAGTTGTTTGTATCGAAGAATTGACTTGCATCAATAATTGTTCAAATAATATTGGCAATATATATAGTAGTAGCATATGGTTGTTCATTTACATTATATTGGACCATCCATTGCAGTTGTTCATAGTAAATTCCAAGGTGAGAATCAATGGAACATTCCGAAACGAAGGTCGAAAATGGAGGCCTTGAAGATGCACAAGTATGCACCAACAAGAGGAAAGGAGGATGGATCACTTTTCCTTTCATCATAGGTCTTCTCTTTTGTTCTTCTCTTGCTGTGCTTATTGCTATCTATTTTCATCTAATGCTTTACTTATGGTATCTTTATTTGCTACTTGCATGAATCATAATGTATAGTTTAGAGCAGAAAATATAAAAAGAAAAAGGAAAAAAAAATATGCACCACAAGTATTTTTTAAGGATTCCCGATATTTTATATCAGAGTTCGGATCCTCTCTAATTACTGTAAAATTGTTGTGAATCTTGTATGAGAATTTCTCCGTATTAGGAGTATTAGAGGGAGTAGACAAATGAACAATTAGATATCAAATGAGAACATCACTTTACAACTATAGAGATTACAAGAGAAACACAACAATGTGATTTATAAATTACGTATAAACAGTCGATTTTTGGGAATTAAACGGGGATTATTATCTAAAACCCTGCTGCTAACAAGCAATGGCATGCAGGAGCTGTGATGGGATTATCACTGGCAGCAACAACATGGTATGCAAATATTGTGGTGTATGCAATCCAGAAATACAACATCAATAAAATTGGTGCTGCTCAACTCCAAAATCTCATCAATGGCGGCATCAATTTCTTCCCTATAGTTGGAGCAATCCTCGCTGACTCTCTATTTGGTTCCTACACTGTAGTTGTTGCATCATGCTTCATTTCCTTACTTGTAAGCCTTGCTAATTGTTCCCTTATCATTATATTGATTACCAAAAAGATTTGCGTAATTTAGTACACTTTCCCCTTCAACTAGGAAACATTCAAATTGCATAACTTATATGTATGTACTTCAAGATGTGCTACCTAGTTGCTTATTTGTGCTTTGGGCTCGATTGTGTGCCAACATGACTATTTTGCTGGTGATCTCGATGAGACTCGATTATGAAGGTTTATTGTTGTAATGGTGATTCGATTCGGCTCAGTCATTTTGTGTTCTATGTATACAAGGGATGCTTTATGTGTTTTTGAAATTTGCATGCATTGGGGATGGATTGTTTATGAAGAGGAAGTTTCAATTTTTTTTTTTTCTCTTTTCACATTTTTGATGTGATTTTGGCTCCTTTGATGTAATTTGATAGCAATAGACTTTAGTGTTTGATTGCTTGATCATGCTCACTGTTTGTGGGCTAATGGATCTATTTAATAAGGGGTTGTTTGACTGGATTTACACTAATTAAGCTTCATATTCTCTGTTTATTTTCCCTCACATCCTCATTCAGCTCCATCTCCACCATAAATGCAGTTTCTTAGAAGCGGAGAATAACCCCAATTATGACGCTAGAAACAGAAGCTTCAAATGAATAGACACAGGAGTGATTTACAGTTTTCTGTAGATAGTTACATTATTGATTCAACTATAACCTCGTTTTTAAGTGTTCCAAGATCTCATTCTCGTCGTTGCGTATGGTTTAATGTTTTTCTTGACATAGAAGTCCTTTCGATTACTTAGCCGAATCTAGTTCATAATATCATGTCATGTGATCCATATGTAGGGTGCAATTATGTTCATTCTTTCATCTGCAATTCCTGCATTACGACCTCCACCATGCATGCCCGCGATCTCAAAAGTATGCATTCCTCCATCAAGCCTCCAATACACCTTCCTCTATGCTACCTTAGCGATTTCTATGATTGGATTTGGAGGCACTCGTTTCGTACTTGCAGCCTTAGGAGCAGATCAATTCAGGGAAACAGAACATCAACGAGTTTTCTTCAATTGGTTCATATTCGCAGTTGAAACCACCTCTGTCATCGGCTTCACTGTCATTGTTTATCTTCAAGACAAAGGTGGCTGGACCTTAAGTTTTGGCATCAGTGCTATTGCAACAGCAATTGGCATTGCCCTTTTCCTATTTGGATCGCGCTTCTATCACCTAACCACTCGGCAAGGAAGCCCTTTCATCAGCATAGCTCGTGTTTTAGTGGCATCATGTCGGAAAAGATCTAAGAAGTTGGGAGTACAAGTTCATGATGATTACTTCCATAGTAACTCAGATTCAAGGATGCTTTGTGGAGCTCCAAGTCCTAGCCTCAGGTACTCTTGATTCTACAACATGACTCTTAAGTTTGTTCACTTTAATACCGTAGAAAAGAGCAAACCAAGCCTAGAAACTTACTTTGCAAACAGGTTGGCCAGGGTCGGATTTAGGTTGGTCAATCTCATTTGTTGAAGTATATTTATGTTCCAACATTTAGTGAATTATCTAGATTTAAAGTCAGTTTTGACCAGTTTTTTCTCTATTGTGTTTGGGTCAGTTTTCGAGTGACGTTCATATTTGTGCTTATTGTAGCAGGTCTGGTCGGTGTCTAGTCCGTCGATCATAATTTTCAAGTTTAAAGTGTATTTTTATGCTATTTTTTTTACGGGCTTTTAATATTTCAAGTTAGTTTTAGCTGGTTTGGTCAGGTTTTGGTCTTGTCAATTTACTTGATTTGAAAAGTTTTTAATTTTACATGCATTGTTTAATCACATGGTACACCTTGAATGGTAAGGTTCTTCAATCGAGCTGCATTGATAGAAGGAGGTGATACACAAACAAGGCAAATTCATACAAAATCATGGAGATTGTGCACTGTGGAAGAAGTCGAGGACCTAAAGAAGTTCATCAAAGCATTGCCAATATGGACTGGTGGAATACTACTCAGCACCATATCTGGCGTCGCTTCAAGCCTTGCTATACTTCAAGCTTTGGCAATGGATAGAACCATCGGCCCTCGTTTCACCATGCCAGCCTCGAGCATTTTGGTCTTCGCAGTACTCTGTGGATCCATTGCGATTACACTTCTTGATCGAGTAGTTTACCCGTTGTGGAAAAAAATCGTTGGTCGATCCTTGAAGACTCTTACACGGATTGGAATTGGCTATTTCATCGTCTTCCTTAGCATGGTATCATTTGCTTTAATCGAAAAGAAAAGACTAGATCTCATCCAGACCCACCATATGATGGATCAAGCTCATGCAAAACCAGTATCTGTTTTGTGGTTGATCTTACCTGTAGGACTTTTGGGTATATCGAGCTCATTCTATTATCCTGCAGAGATCGCGTTCTACTACCAAGAGCTTCCAAGTTCTCTGAGGAGTACCGCGGCTGCCTTGGCTTCGTTGCACTTTGCAGTTGGGTATTATCTCAGTACTGTGTTTATGAAGTTGATTCAAAGAAGCACTAAGTGGTTATCAGATGATGTTAATAACACTGGGAGGATGGATAAGGTGTACTGGACGCTTGCAATCATAGGAGGTGTCAACTTTTGTTACTATCTTGTATGTGCCAAGTTGTACAGGTACAGGAACGATGAGTCTAGTGATAAGAACAATGTTGCAAAACTGTAAGAGCATAAAGCTTATTTTACTGGAAAAAGAATGTAACACGTCTATAAAGGTTGTATGGTGGCTCTATTAATTTCTCCATCACCATTAAGTATTTTATCTTTTAGTACAGTTTAAATAAGTTCATTTCACTTCATTTCAATCATGCAATTTATTTTTTACATCACATATTAACGTTCAGTTCAATGAAGTTAACACTCCATTCAATTGAAATGAACGAAGCCTGAATAAACACTACAGGTCGTAGAATGAGAAACTCAACAACATATTATGTTGTTTCTTCGTGATATACATTTTGCGATCAAATTTACCTTGGGGTTGTAATAATGACCCAGGCCTTGCTTATTTAATGCCCAATACTGCATTAAATCCAGGTAAAACATCAAACCCTTGCCTACACATTCCATCAAGACGAGTACGTGTTAGCCCTAGGTAGCACGGATGTAAAAAATCTTAAGCTCCAATGACACTTCATCGAATGGTGGTGTGCTAGATTTAACAGTGGCTTAGTGGAAGATTAGAGGTTCCCCCTAAATCCCAACATTATTTTCAGATGTACAGGTTTGACGGATGAGATGCACAACACAATGAGCAGATGTAGGAAGTGGGATAATGGAAGAATGATAGGGATCCAGTGGTGCTAAAGGTGCTTTGACATTTCATCAAACAGTTGGTGGGCAATAATACACTAGTAGTGCAGGGATGCTCTATGAACCTATTAATGATGTGCATTTTTTAACTCCACTTGCAAGCAAATATCAAATTCTCTCTATTTATAATTTTATTGAGAAATGGTAAAAGTTGATCTTACCCGAATATTAAGGGGAAACTAACTCAAAAGATTTTGAACAAGTTTCAACTAAGAAAGAAATTTACCGAATCAAAATAACCGAGAAATTTTTGATCATGACCAAGAACTTTGTCACCAATGTGCATGACCTCAAACCTAAATTGGCTCTAGGTTGAATAGTTTGGTCAAGGCAGTCAGAATGGAGCATGTTGCTAGGACATGTTGCATATTGGAGTTCCTATTCTAGCTTTGTTCTCATGTGCAACAAACTCCAACCACTGAGCATGATCATCAACACTGAGAACAATCTTAATGAGCAACAGCTAACCAAAATTCGAGATATATTCCTGACAAAATTCCAAGGAAAAATATATGCAACAGAATTCGAATAGTTCAACTGATGGTATTATAAACCATTTCTTTCTTTGCATTCGATTGTACCAAGAACATCTCAATTGGAAATGAAAAAACCCTAGTGAAGGACAAAGAAACACAATGTAAGGTCTCACACATCAAATGTCATTTGTATGTAATCAGTAGAATACACACCATCTCACCCTACCCCGAAAACAGAAAAGAAGCTAAAAAAGTGATCAAAAACCTGAAAAGTGTTCCCCAAGGCCAAAATGAGCCAACATTAACCAAACTACAGTGATGAGCTCCCCACCTCTGCTTAGTTGTGCAAAATGGGATCTCGGCGGGGATCCAAGAGCCGCAAAACACAGCATTTCAACCCAAACCTTGCTTGTTATCTCCCATTGTTCGTCCCCTAATAGCATCAACTGCCTAGCCAGCTCATGCGCTCGTCCCAGCACAGATTTGGCAAATACACCCCTGAATTCATCAACTTCTGTCACCAGAAGAAGTTGATGACAAAACCACTCAAGTGTAATTTCTCCCTCTGTCGTCGCCTGACTTGAAGTCTCGTAAATATGTCGCTGAACGTGCTCAAAGGTTCTCTGAAACCGGAAATCTGCAATCCCCGCCACATGAGAGACCAATGCCCGTTGCCTCAGTAAAAGATATGGCATATAGTCTGAAATCCTCTTACTCAACAAACGGTGGTGCACCTTCCGATTTTTATTATCTGGAGTAGTAGTAATCCAATAGCAGATATCTGTAGCAAGATGCCAGGTAAGAAGATCTTGATCGAAGTCTTTACCATGAATCAGACTAGGCAAGTAATTTAAAACATTGGTCGGAAAACTGCTAGCTAAGCTTACTCTGTGGTGCCCTGACTCACGAGTTGCTACTCGAGCTTTCTCCCTTATCTGGTCAATGATGAGGTTTCCAAGTCGCTCATCGATTAGACAATGTTTGACATACAACTTACCAATCAAAAGGTCCTTCATTCGGCTTACAAAAACGTATTTCAAGTACGAAGGAGAGCCCTTCAAGCAGTGGCTTAGCACGCAATACTGTGGGATGGTTTGGCACCATCTTACGCGAATAGATGAGTCTCTGAATGACGATCTCAACCTATTGAGCAACAAGATCAGAGAAGATAGCAAGAGCTTCTTGTCATCTTCATAACAAGAGGTTATAATGATCCACCAATCAGAAAATACAAACATAAGAGCGCCAAGTATGTCCAAGGCTATGGCACCCCCAAGCAAAGCAAAAGTTACACCAACATCAATTCTACTGTAATTGCTCTTGTCCTTAGAACAAAAGAGCACTAGAGACGCTACAACTGAGAAGAAGCTAAGAACCCGAGCATAGCCTAGTTTCTTATGCAACAAAAATACCTTGGTGTAGAAAAAATCATAAGTGAAGTTAAGCTCAATCTCCGCAATTCTAAAAGCTTCTGAGTTGGGTAACGTCTCAGTGAAGAAGGCTCTACTTTTATTACTAAAGAATGTATGCACCATTGAACGCCCAACAAGACGTTTGAACTTTATATATGAGTCATAAGAGTATTTTACCATCTCATAAGTTTCCTCCACCTGGTACCAATGTGCAGAAGGAGCAGTAGCCCTCCAATTTTCAATTTTCGAAAACCCTCTTTGGAGTATAGAACCTACTGCTGTAGTCGTACCATTTCGATTTTCTGCAACCCCTTCTTCAGGGTTGAAATAGTTAACCGTCCTATACCCTTGTCTCGCTTGGTTCCTCACAGAGTCCCGAAGATGGTCCATGTTGGCAGCATATAGGGCACACGTGCGTTCCGAGTACTTGATAAACCCATCGACAAAAATGAGTAATGTTGGCAACCAAAGATCGTTCATCCCACCAACTGTTGTTCGAACAAAGACATAGATAGTCATGGCTAATTGAGTCCCAAGCTGAAGAGCATGCCGATGCCAGAGCTCAGTATCCTCCATGGCCAGAGCAGTGATGGTGTCCGGCCCACCAAGATGAATCAGAAGAAACGGAGCCCAAAACGCTTGTAAATCAGCGTTTTGTACAGCACCTTCATCTTGTGAAAAGTCACCCAGGTTATTCACAATCAGCCCGATGGTCAAGATGGCAACTGCATCAGCAGACAAGTAAAGAATCCACAAGGCGAACTTGAGAAAGCTGCTTTTGCTATGTTTCCTACGAGGTGCAAGCAAAGTAAGAACAACCTGAATAAGGAGACTCACAACGATGAAGACACGAGTGTCCCATGCTTTCACTAAATTGGTCGCTCTGTCCAACGATCTGTTGTCCATTATTGTACGAGGAATGGATCATCCAGTACTTGCTGCAATGGAAAGTTTAGAAATGTTTTATGTTTAGGCCTACTTTTGTCATTGTGAAGAACAAAATGGAGAAGCAAATACAGGCTTTGGCTTATTGGTTGCCTCAAGATTATTTTAGTTCATATAATTAGTTCTAAGTAGGTTGATCCATCAACTAACTAGTTAATTAAGAAGTAAGGGGTGACTTTAAAATCTCTCATCCATTCATGTTTGATATAGTGCCATTATAGCCTTTGTTGGCCAGCCATATTATTAAAGATGTTCTCTTCTTAGTCCTCCCCCCGATCACCCTAATAAAAGATAAAAAATTAAAAAAAAAAAAAACTCTGTTTTGGACTTTTTTTTGGATAAAATCAAATCACATACTTTGATTTTTTTAATTTTTTTTTATTTTTGCAATAGAAAAAGGCAAATTCTTGTTTGAGACGTGTCTCATCGAATTATTAGATGAGACGCATGAATAATAAGGGTTTGCGAGTTGGGGCCTAGATCCACTTATTGAAGTTGGGCTAAGTGGTGGCCTCATTGAGATTAGTCTCATCAGAGACAAACTGATAGAAAAATTGTATAATTTAGAAAAATTTGTCTTCTAGCAAAAGGTCTACGTTTGACAGAATGTATTCACATCATTATTGCTGAATGAGCAATACAAAGTCTAAACAATGAAGACTGATCATCTTCAGGTCCTTCAAAATAATAAAAGAAAGGAAATAAAAGTAGAATAAAAAGAACTTGTATTCAACTTTGACTTGGTAATAATGAAGTTAAGGATATGTAAAGATGCTACCTTCTAGTTCCCAAAAAATAAATAAAAGACAAGCATGCTGTGTCTCTTTGAAACTAATTATCCTTGTTTTTGATAAAGTGCCTCTTATTATAGGAAACACAGATAATGAGAGATGTGAATGGGAAAGATAAGGTAATAAATACTAAAAATGTAAGGGTATAACTAGAAAACTTGTCACATGTTTGCATTAAAATTGCAGTAGAATGACACTTACTTGAAGTATAAAAGAAATTCTAAAACGACACTTATTGTGCAACGGAGGAAGTAAGAATTACATACTCCTACTATGATAAGGCTCCAAAGTCAAAATCACAACATGCCAACATGGTGAGATATCTCCAATGACCACATATATTTCCAGACTAGGTACGATATAACTTGGTAAGGTATGAAGTCTAAACAGTGAAGCATATGGAAATCCACCAATACTACTCCCTAGTAGAATAATCATGGTAAATATCGTGAACACTCTTTGAATCAACATCAAACCTCAACTAAGAGAGGTAGAATCGCCATACCTGGTAACAATTACTTCCACAAGATGATAAGAATGGTAACAATATCCGATATAGAAGAGGGAGAACCAAACTCGCACATATCATATGCAAAGAAGAGCCTAACTCTCTAGTGTAAAGAAAAATCCATTGAAAAATTGGAGAGCTATATATAAATATATCAAATTTACTGAAAATAGATGAGAAAGGGCTTAGCATTGGTGAAGGCCGCCAGCAGACATCCCCATATATGCAGTCTGGAGTAGAGAGGGCTGCAAAGAAGAAAGGAAGCTCATATCATTGTTGCTAATAAGAAAGGAATGACAGAGGGAGTAAAAGTAAAATAAAGATTTTATCTTCAACTCCATCTGGTAATGAGATGCAAATTAAACAAGACAGATCTGAAATTAATATTTGATAAAGATACAAGAGATTTGCCTAAAATACCTCCATTTAAATGGATGAATTTTCGGATAGAAGACTTATTGAAGGGAAATGAGACCTAACTATGGACCCAATGTATAATTGTTTCGAGTCCTCAAAGGACGGAGATGGGAGGCAAAGATGGACAGAACTGACCCGACGTGATCATTTTAGCTGGCATGGAGGACAACAGCGATGAGTATACCATCCTATAAACAGCAAACAGGAGCTCAACCAAGAAATGGTCCTCAGACGCTCAAGTAAAACAGGACTGGGGTTGATCATTACTTCATTAGCTAACACCAAGCCGCCAATTACTCAGGGGAATACTATGCACTGCAGATTTTTGGTGCCATAATAAGTATAGATCTTCTAGAAATCGATATACATCCATATAATGGCCAACTTATGATAGTCAGATAAGCAAAACTCTCTCCAAATCATGGAAAAACTTTGGAAGAAAGTAAGAACCTAAACAAGTTTATCAAAATATGCTCTAAGGGAATATCAGATAAGCACTATCTATGGACCTGCTCTGGGCCTAATCCTGTTTTAGGCTTTAGTAATAAATATCTGTGTCCTATCTGAATCAAACAATTGTTTTCCTTGTTCTTTCCGCTGTAGCATAGGATAGGCTTCAGCCACCTCACCACAACTGACCTTGCATAATCTGGCAATCATGAGTCCTCGGCTCTTCTCTACAAGATACTTGAGTACTGACATCATTTCCAGATTCAGGGGAATGCTAATTGATCCAATTGTGGTTTGAGGAATAAACAAATCAATGTGCATATGGTAGCTAAGATCTCGTTTGCCCTTGCACCGTTGATCAATTACAATATACTTGAGGCAGAGAGCTCTAAGGCTATTTGGGGGAAGTTAGATAAGATTACATGTCTAAATCTTTGGGTAACAAATTTATCTTAAGATAGATTTGTCCGAGCTCGAGATGGAAGAAGACGACAACAGGGGAGATCATCTCAACAAATTCAATGATCTAATCACCCAATTGGATTGGTCGGATGAGAAGTTCAAGAATGAAGATCCTAATGGCACAAAAGTCAAGGATAATGGTGAAGTGGAGGTGAAGCTCCACGATGGGAAACTTAGAAAGCTTACCAAGGTGAAGTACGTTCCTGCACTAGACAACAACATAGTCTCGTTGGGAAGACTAGGCATTAAAGGTTGTGCGATTCTCATGGAGGATGGAAAGATCATCATAACCAAGGATAGCTTGGAGATCATGAGGGCATAAAGTAACGCGAGGAATTTGTGTATCATATATGGATATCATGAGGGTTGTCTTTGTTGCTAGAAGTTATGACATGGTCTACAGTGCAGGATGAGGCACAACTGTGTCACCCTTGTTGGACGCATGGGACTGGTTTTTGCCAAGGCTGTTGCAGAGCAATTTGCTTGTTTTAGAAGGCTTGCTTTATCTCTTTCCTATCAGTTGTGTATTATTTAGTATAGTTTGAAGAAGAGTTCCCATATCACGCAAATTGAAATATTCTAGAGCTATGTAAGAACTTTATGAATCTTAATTGTTTACTAAATGCATTAGGAAAGTGGTTCCTCATAGCCTTAGAATAGAGGCTTAGGCTAAGAGGTGTATGATCTTTTGATAAGATTGTATGTTTCATTGAGAAATAAATACAAAGGGTTCCTTGTGTGAGTTTTTGTAATACATGATTGTGTGAGTTGTGAGTGAGAGTTGTATTTGTCATGGATTGAATACAAAACTCTGCGTTTCTCCGTTTGAGTTTTTCACATCTAAAGCTTGTGTTTGCCATTGTTTGATCTTGTTTTCTTCACCTTAAATCACAGCAATTATATGAGATATGTTAGTTATATAAGAATGCTAGTTAGATTAGTAGTTGGGAATTTCATTAACTTAGTACTTCCGCAGACAAAACACTAGTGTCTTAAATGCAAGAATACCATGTAAACTTTTCAGTACATATGACACATGAATCCTGATCCTCTCTAGTAACTAGAGATGTCTAGTTCTTTTTGTGAGACAGAAGATTGTGGAATTCGGTAAGTTTATACTGAATTTGGTGACGTCCTTATGACAAAAATAACCAGATATCGCTAGTAACTGAAGAGGCTTTGATTCATCACACAACAATTTGTCAAATACGTATGATAAGATCTATTAGTGGCTTAGTGCACACCTGACAATACACATAAATGAAAGAACTAGGAAACGTAGAATCAAACAATGGTGAAGTTGTCCCCCAAGCCAAAATGAATCATTAAAAACCAAACTAATGTGAGGAGCTCCCCACCTTTGCTTAGTTGTGCAACATGGTCCCTTGGCTGGGAGCGAATCGCAGCATAACACAACATATCCACCCAAGCCTTGACTGTTATCTCCCATTGTTGTTCCCCTAATTCTCTTAGTTGCTTAGCCAGCTCATGCGCCCGTCCTAGCACAGATTTGACAAAGTTGTCGTGGTTAAAATCAATTTCTGTCAGTAGAAGAAGTTGATGACAAAACTGCTCATTTGTCATTTCTCCCCCCATCTGGGAATTGTACCACTGAACGTGTCCAAAGGTTCTTTCAAGCCGGAAATCTGCCATACCCGCTAACTGGGAGACCAATGCCTGCTGTCTTAGTAAAAGATATGACATGTAATCTGAAAGTTTTTTACTAAAATCACGATAAGACTTACTACTTTGATTATTAGTACCACCAATAGCTTTTTCATAGTCGTGATCAGTAGTAGTCCAATAGCATATTTCTGTAGCAAGATGCCAAGTAAGAAGGCCTTCGTCGTAGTCTTTACTGTGAATCAGATTAGGCAAGTAGCTACTAACACTGCTTGGAAAGCCCAAACCATCGCTAGCCAAGCTTACTTTACGCTGCTGGTCGTTTTCGGGCTCAGCAAATGTTGGTAGCGGAGCTTTCTCCCTTATCACTTCAATGATAAAATTTCCAAGTCTTTCATCAACTGAACTGGGTTTGACGTACAGCCATCCTATCAGGAGTTCCTTCATCCGAGATACAAATACATACTTCAAGTACCAAGGGGAATTCATCAAGGAGTGTACTAGCACGCTGTACTGTGAGATTGATTGACACCATCAAACGCGACCACCGGGATTTCTGAGAGATCTCAGCCATCTGAGCAACGAGACCACAGGATATATCAAGAACCTTTTGCCCATGTCTCTTTTCCAAGAGGCTACAATGATCCACCAATCAGATATTGCAAACATCACAGCTGCAAGTACGTCTAGAGCTATGGCACCCCCAAGCAAAACAAAGGTTATGCCAACATCAATTATATGGAAATTACTCTTGTCGTGCTGTAGAAACCACGACCCGTAGGGAGTATGGTCCCCCACGTGACAAGTTCACTTGGTTTTAAAAAAGAAGTCGCCAATAAGTTTTATTAAAAACTTATAAAATTTCAAAAGATCAAATTGGCGTTTTTTATGAAA
>BSSO01003770.1:0-15781 GCA_030267885.1 Mesembryanthemum crystallinum
TTTGTACATGTGGACCTTCTTAGACCTCGTGATGTTGATATTGGTGTTGTAGAGGGAAGAGGGGGACCTCGCTACTGTCCTCAACTCCCCCACCGCACCCCCCACCCCCCTTTCAATTTGGCGTCAAGCAACTTGGATATGATTAACCGTTGGAAACCCTACCTACCACTAGGAAGGAAACTAGCCAATCCAAGACCTTTATCTATAGTGATAATAACTTACATGTCCCAAACAATAGCAAACACTCTAAAGACTGGTGACGCACAATGGCATTATGGAAACAATTGATGAGAAAAATCTTGTGAGATAAGCTCCCAGTATGCTTTGAAGCAAAAAGTAACAGCTCTCAAGAAAAAAGCAATTGTCGATCCAATGATGGTAATCAAGTGTTTGAGAAGATGGTCTTCACCAAGTGGGCTGCACGGACCTGATGACAATGTGGAGGAGTCAACCATACTCTTAAATACACCTATCAAACGGGTTGGGCGGGTCGGGGGAGGGTCAGGGTCAGGTTCGGTCACTTCGGGTTCGGGTCAGTCAAACTGGGTCGTTTTTTCGGGTTCAGGTCGAGAAATGGTCAACCCTGAACTAAAGATGTTGGGTTCTAGTCAATCCACCGGGTCAACAACACTATGTAAGAATATTTTTCTCCATTATTTTCAGCAATAATCTTGCGATGAAGTATTAAGCAAGGTATTAACTTATTCAAACTATTATGGACTACATATAATGTGTTTGCCTTATGCTAATCAATTACCACTATGTTGATGTTAAGAGCAAATATAATTTACTTTCAAACACTTTGGTGAGAACAATGTATAACATTTGTTTAACACCAATCAAAAACCAGACACAACTATAAACAGAATTCAAATTTTCGGATCGACCCATGAACGAGTCAGGTTTGACCCTAAAGTTTTCGAGTCAATCGGGTTCGGGCCAAATCAGGTTTGGTCGTAAAATCTGTCATAACCCTAAAAATCGGTCTGGTTTCCAAGTCGGGTTAATTTTTGACAGGTCTACTCTTAACCACTGCGAAGAAAAAAGCATTGCACGGAGGAATGCCTAATGATACTCAAGGGTAAATACATTGGGCTAGATATTAGGTCAGGCTTCTAGGTATTATAACTACCAAGACTCGTGCTCATAGGATGCCTCAAGAAATTTCAGTCACTACTTCGTTGTCCTTGAATTAGAACCAAAGTCTCGTTCACCATCAGCTCCTCCAAATTGCAGTTTGGATTACTGGATAACAATTTATAGATAAATACATAGTGGTGGATGAGAATTATGTGGGCAAACTTGAATATTGATACAACAACCAAAGAGGTCACTAGTGAAAGCTATGTTAGGCTGGCTGTGCATGTTGATCAGAGTAAGCCTTGACTCCCAAACATTCGCTTGCACAAATCTTCCCATATGATCAAGTATCAAGATGTGCATCTCATATGTTTCATAGTGCTCTATATCCATAAGATGGACAACTACCCAAGCATTGTCCCATCAAATGCTAATCAGGATTCTGGTAGGCAATCCAAATGTTCTCTTCTTACCTATATTATAATAGGAAAAGAAAAGAAAAGGCTGGGGGTAGATTCTGGTAGATATGGAGCTTAGGCAGGAAAGGGATAGGGATATCAATCTCAGCACTCGATTGTGAAGTAACACAAAATACTAGGAGACCAAGGGAAACAGCCTGGTATGGGTGACGCATGTAACATCAGCAGGATGTTTTCATGCACTGTAAAACCCACTGATAGTTGTGCCAGCACCTCTAGATTTACCATTCTTCATATAAAGAGTGAGTTTTATTAACAAGCCCCAAGCAAGGTCAAATCCTGCAGATGCCAGGTTCCTGGTTCATTCAGAACCACTGATTAGGTCATTATCTTGTGGCTAAGTAGACCTTTACACTGCAACCTTTCCCCTGCAAGCAAGGAAAGACTAACGGGAAATGCAGCCTACTCAGTTATTAATTTATTATTGATCCCGAATTTTGAGAACTATAGCGGCTTGTCTAGTTCAAGCAATTAACTGTAATAGCATGACTAGAGAGCATGGCTAAGGTGTGCTGAGAGCAAACAAACCCCAATGATGCCTATGCTTCAACACATCCGGGGACCAAATCTTCAAAACTTACCAGCCTGTAGTCAAGGTAATCCTAGCTCTGAAAGCTGGGAGCTTCAACCAGGAGGAAACACCTAACACATTGTAAACCTAAGAGTGCAGAAGGTGCATAACCTCTTGAGCGCCACAAATGAGATATCCCGTCTTCTACATCTTGAGCTTCTAAGCTGTGCTCTGCATCATGATTATTGTTTCTTTTTTTAATAAGATGCGCATCTTTTTCCTATGCTTTGAAGAAAAGTTGCAGTATATAACTGAAGCATGGAAGACAAACCAGTGTACAGATTATTTTGTCAAACTCCAATATCCTTCCTTTTTGGGGAGCCTGGAGAATTTTCTCTTCCCCAAAGATTGAGTACTACTTCATCTCCACTATCTCCTCCTTACTTCATCATCACAAAGTGAGTGTTCCTTGTATCCACCATTTTGAGTGCACACAATGGTGAAATTTTGTTTTATCGAGGGAGGGTAGCCGTCATGAAGCCTTTTCACCGACACAAGAGGGATTGAATTTACCCTTAAGGACAACGCTTGTAGGCGTGACTCAGGTTATAAGGTGCCTCGGTTATTACCCGTTGGTAGTTTTATTATTAATTTGGAGTAGCATTCATCTATTTTGTGTTTTAGTGCCCTTCTTAGCAAGTTGGGTGTATATAAAATAGTGCACGAGATAATGTATATGATGAAAATATAGGAATTTGTGTACATACAGCTAGGAGTATATTTGTTGATGAGGAGAGAATAATTCTGGGAGTAATCTTTGGAAAGTTAGGAGTAGATCACAGAGATAATTGCACATGTATATTCTTTGGCATGGTTGAATGAAAGACAGAAAACCTTGAACAAAATTTAAAATTACCTTGAAATAATTTCTTCTGGTTCTTTGGCAAAGGAAACAGCAAGAACAAGATGGAGCAAGTCTTGGCTCATGTTGACAGGAACCACCCTAGTAGGGTCTGCAGCAGGCTCTGCACCAATTGGCAAAGCTGAGCGTGGCGCTTGTGGTCCACCACCAATTCGGTAAACAGACACGTCACTGAAACTGGCAATGTTGGAATGAGGTGAAAGATCATTTGCCAGGCCATAGAAATATTCCTGAGAAAATAATCAGCCTCATTCAGTTTCAAAGTTGTAACTAACCGGGAGAATAAATCAAAAACCTAGCTTTCTCCCAATAAGCAATCTAGATGCTGCATTCTATGAGAGAGAGAAAGAGAGTACTTTCTTATATGATAAGTAAGCACAGTTTCTGATCTATAGATCTATAAAATCTAACAGACCTCGTCAATGGCAATATTGTACACAACTATAAAAATAAAAGAAGAAAAAAAACCCAACCCCTCTTTCATGGCAACTACCAGCAGATGGCCACCAAGATAGCACCATTGGACTGTGAAACCACCAGCAAGGCCAAATATGGTGACCGTTTCCCCAAAAATCAAAATTTTGGTATATAGAAACTAAAAGTAAATACTCCACGCTGTCGAACATCCACGATGCTATACCAAGAAATAGCCCACAAATCCAGCACCAGGTCAGCAAGGAAGAGACACAACATTAACACTAATTTCCACCAAAACCTCACTACAGAAACAAATTGTGGGGGAAGAAATGAGCTACATCAAAAGCCAAGCATAAACTAAAGCGAGAATGAGCTTAGAAAAGAAATAGGAATAAAGAAAGTTCAACAAACACAAGATTAAAAAATAATATTGTCCATTTTCGTGCAAATAAAGATGTAAAGGATGGTGAGAACAGCATAATGGTCCTCGCCCAGTGTCGACGAGGCCCGCCGAAGGGTTCATCAGCCTCAGCTAAGGTCACAAAGCCATCATACAGCCGCCTACTTGCAGCAACTACAACGGACAGGAAGGATCAGATCTGTATGGTAAGCTCAGGTAATTGTCAATGATGCTTGCAGCAGCAACTGTAGAGAGGTGAGTGAACAGAGAAGGGCACTAGTGCCACCTATGTTACTTTGACTCTTCATTTTACCTCACTTACCCATGTCGGACACTTGACACTCTGACATGGGTATGAAATCCTTACCCGACACTCCATTTGTCAATTCGACACTTCCATTATTAAAACCACCAAATTGGTAGAGTACAAGTTTAAAAGGTTAAGGAGAAAGAGCATAAAGTTATGTGAGGTATGCTCACAAGTGGGCTTGAAAATATAAATTTGTCTATATGAGATGTATCACACTCCAATTTGTAACAATTTAGTGTGAAATGCACATAAGTATGTCTTTTAAAATCAAACTCATGTTTCATAATTGCCGTATCCCCGTACCTATGTCCAGATTTAGGACAGTGTCCCAGTGTCCAAAAGTTTGAGCCATGAAGAGTCAGACACTGGAACCGTACCAGTACCTGACTCTTGTACCCGTGTCAGAGTAACATAGAGTGCCACTGAAGGGAGAACGCAACGGAGCTACATCCGTCGCACATCAGAGAGAGGGTGAGAAGAGGAGAGAAGACTGAGTAAAGTTGGTACTTCTGTTCCTATATACATCTGGATTCTTTATTGTTTTCTTGGGTTTGGTTGTCAGTTCAGCATATATAAGAACCATAAATAAAAAATAATGATTTAATCTATAATACTGGATCAATGGCTGGACACAAATCTCATACTCTTGTATTAAGGGGTGTCTCAGTTTATTTCCACTATAATTGTGCGCATTCATTAAGTGCTTGTCTTCTCATCTTTCCTCCCACTACATGTTTAAAAGCAAAAAGATATAAAATTCAACACGTGAGATCAGAGTAGGAAGCATTCAGAAAGAGTAGATTAGAAGTCAAGCAAAATTCAGAATAACCAACACAAATAATAAATTATTTTCTATATTGCAAATAAAGGTCTCACCTCTAAATGATTAAATACTTAAAAGCCTTGCATCCTTTCTCAAAAATAAAAAAGAGAAAAAAAAAAGTTGGAGAAGGAGCGAAAAACATCAAGAACAGGCTTTAAAGGGAAGGATGAGTAACCTTGGATCCTTCCACAAAACCAGAGTAAGGAATTTAAACTAGAAAGAACAATCACAAATCATACAATCGCAACGCAACATTCTCTTCTGCAAAAATTTCTCACTGCTTACCCTTATCCTGTGACCCCTGGATTTTTGACGGTATTTTGGAGGTCGGGATACAACCCCACCTGATTTTTGTAGTTTTACTACATCAACCTTAGGCTTGCTCTTGAGAACATCTTTAAGCATACTACAAAGCTTTTCCTGCAAAGTAATATAACCAGACAAGAATGATACATTAGAATCAGGTGAGTACAGAAAGCCAGATAAATGGTCTTAACAACATTATACTACGTTGCAGTCTTGCAGATAGCTTGGAATAAATAATACAATTAGAACTTGCTGTATTAAACAGTATAATGCAGGGGTTACAACACAAGCAATCTTAGGTGTATAACTTGCAGAGGTAACCTCAAAAATAGAAAGGACTGACGACATGAAGAACCACATAAAATTAAGAGAATATGGAAAACAGATGTAGAGCAAACACTTATACAAGGCAACAGGGCCGTGAAACCAAGAATCCACCAAAATCTTTGTCAACAAACTCAATGCAAATCTTGCAATATCGTGACATATTGAATCTTATAGTATGAGTTACTCTTTTTTTTTTCAGCAGGTGAAAGGAAGAGTGCTAAGCTATATTGAAAAGAAAGTGAATTGTCATGTCATCTACATGCAAAAAAGTAGAACTTTAAGCCTTTGGATTAATTCTTGTTCTCTTTTCTCTCTTGTTGTCTAACTTATACATATGCAAATCAGATATACACATTGACCATATGAGGCAAGATAAAAGCTAGGATTTTTTAAAATATAATAGTAATAGTTTTAGCAAACAGTTCAAAAGTCATAGACGAATATAGAGATTCAACAAGCATTTGTGTCATGCGCCAACATTAAGATTTGGTTACAGAGATCTACATCAGCACTCAACAAGAATAGCAGACACATTCAGAAAGTATGATTCTCACTCTGAACTTGAAATTCATCAAGTACTTATCTTTTCAGTAATTTCAATTTCAATTTCTGTTCTTGCCTGACGGAAGCCATTCTGTTTCATTCAAGTATTTTATGAACAAGTTTCATGTATCACTAAGTACTCCAGCAACCAATTCCAGAGATAAACATATTTAAAAGGTGTAAAATAACAGATACTATAAACAAATTGCAGAACTAAAAATACGAAGTACATGAGACATTTACCTGCCCCAATACCATTACAACGTCGGCATTGAATGTATCGATAGCATGGAGAAGCAGCTGCAAGAGAAGAAAAGGATTGAGAGGCCACTTAAAGGCTAAAGCAACATTTCACATCTGAATTGATAACACCATAGACACTCTCATTTTAGAACCAATGGACTTATTACCTCATAGCCTATTCCTTCTATCCAGCCCATTGTATTGATCACCATGCCTGCAGCTCGCGATTCCAAATTACCGGTAAACTGTCTTTCTAATGTTTGAGCTAGCTCTTTCACGAGTACTTTGTATAAATCCACATTAGCACTGCAGAAAACTCCAATACCATTGGTTACAGTGACGATAACATTACAACTAGTTACGTATTTGCACAAATGCATAAAACAATTGATACTTGTAAACTTATGATTTCGGAAGATTTCTACCTAGGAGTTGTGTGTCCATAGAAGTAAACCAGAGGCATCTCAAGAGGAATTCCTTCCACTGGATCAATTGGCATCTCAATTGGAGTAGCAGCAATACACCCAGGTACTGTTATACTTCCCTGGCCAATATCCAAGTCCACGAAAGTAGGCTTCCAGCCCTGTTTGGCTGCCCAACTAAGAAGCATCCTTGACAAGGTGCTCTTCCCAGAATCAGTAGGTCCCACCACTATAACCCTTGGACCCTGGTCAACAAAACATAAGAAGTAAAGCAAACAAGAAAACAGGTAAAGTTTACAAGAACTTTACACAAAATCACCACAATACTTTCGGTAAAGGGAAAGAAGATGTTTTCTAAAGATTTAGAAGCCTTCCACAAGCCACAAGCTCCTGTTGTTCAAGGGATCAGGTGTTATATGCTGCATGATTCAGAGATGTTACTGTATTTTGTGATCATCTTGAATGTCTCATAACCTAGAATACCATGGAAACAAAGACATGAATTCTTCATATGAGCTTGTGGCCTGTGGAAACAGAAGATTTCATTTTAATAGTTAATTTTCGAACCATATATGTGTGCCAATAATAGGTGTAGATTCTAAATAATATGATTATTTCCAAATCATATTACCTGACAGTAACACAAAGGATTGTTTTCCACACCATTCTACCAAAACAGATAGTAGGATTCTAATATATAGGATCATAAAATTCACACACCTCATTTTACCTAAAGAAATCAAGTTTGGAAACAGAAGAATAAGATACTAAAATAAAAGGACCATTCCCACTCCTGGCCCTTTATGATTTCTGTATGCTTTTTCTGTCATTAATTTAAAAATACTTATATTAAATTGAATTATTTGCACAATATACTTAATCTTTGCACAATACTCTTAATCTATAGTTTTAGGTAGCATAACCATCAAACATATCTGTGTTCAAATTTGTGGACACAAAAGTGATACTCCCTCCGTCCAACTACAATCAATATGCTTTCCGTTTTCAGTTACCACCCTATCCCTTATTAAACGCTACCCACTTGCAAAAGTCAAATGTTCACTAACAAAAGAGGCCAAGGCAACTGATTTCAATAAAATAAAAAAATAAAAAAAAATGAACGGCTGGGAACCCATGTGCACAAATTTGCTCTCCTAATACTTGGTGCCAATTTAAGATGTAGAGATTTTAGTGGGGCAGAAGATTAGTAGACAAGATAATAAGGAATGCAAGTGAGGATGAGGCTCCACAGACCACAGTTAATTAGACGCAGTTAAGCTGGTAGCAAATTAATGTGAATAAATAAAGGTTGCCTGTATCTGAAACAAATCTTGCCCAAGTTCAAAGTAGGCAGATGATTAGAAGGCAAATTCTAGAGATTTAGTAAGTTTGACAGCTACATATCTGCCCCAAAGACAAGCCACTGGTCTTCCCTTTCTGATTCCTATTACACTATCTTGAGTTCCTCAAGCTCATTAGGAATTGGGACGATAGCCCTGATATCCTTTCCAAATTTTTCCCCTTTGGAAGACCACTTCATAGTTTAATACTTAGGCTTTGTGAACTGACTGAACTGACCTTAATCTGAGTTTGAATGTTGGTAATATGTGAGAGAGAAAGTTGTAGACCTGAAATGAACTGCATTGTTGTGATCTAAAAACTAAATGGCCACGACAAAATGAATATATCCTTAGTTGAGCACGATACATCATACTAGATCTACCAAACTCCTACATTACACATGATAAAGAATACAAGAATAGTAAGATCTCCAAGGTGCTTGGAGTGATGGTAATGAAGGAAATAATGCGAAAGTCATTTTTAGTGTTTTTCCACCTCCACCAAACCTTAACCATCACCACCTCACCTACTACCGCCATCCCCGTCACATTGTCTTTCTCCCCCTCTCCCCCTCTCTCTCCACTCCTAACAAAGTGCTTCAAGGAGTTGAAAAATAAGCAAACACGAGAATATTCCCAAATATGTCAACCTTTCCAACTCTTACTAAAAGCTTGGGAAGGCCTCAACCATCACCGTGGCCACCAACCCTAACCAACATTGGTAATTGAAAGGAGGAGAAAGAGGGAGTGGTTGCCATTGTGGGGCTAGATGTAATCTAGATGGGGCTCGCCAATGCCTCAAGTAGGATTAGATCTAGTCTGGGTGGGGTCAACGACTTTTATAATAAAGAAAGGGGTTGGAGGGAAGAAAATGGGAAAGGTACATGAAAGAGAGAATGATTTGTGGTAGTGACATTTTACAACCCCATCCTTCTTTCAAACTTAACCTTCAAACAAAAAATTCCCCCATTATTATTCTATGATTTTACTCTCTTGAGCTAACCCTTTAATTTTTCATTTCATATCAAGCAACCCCCTCAAATAACAAAACCAAAAATCATCAACAAAGTAGATAAATAGATACAGACCATCAACTTTCACGACTTCCAAACAGAGACATGTCATCTTTTCTCAAGCCTAACAAAAATGAAGAAATCTCAAGGCCTTCTCGTATTAGCTTCTACCATATTAGCTTTGTTGTTTCAATACTTCGTTGTCTCCATCAAGGGGAGAATGATAAATAAGACATGATTCTTGAGTGTGAAAGGGTGCATCAGATTTGGAATTAGGCACCATTTCGTTCAAAAACCTAAGCAGAAAGGGAAAAAAAAAGAAAAGAAAAAGAAAGGAAAGCAAAGCAAAGGCAGAACACAAATGATACATGATTCTTGAGTGTTTGAAACAATTAGGACTTTGGTTAGAGGAAGACTTTTAACTTTGCAATGTCTCATTGATTATCCTCTCCTCATTATGCTCAATTGCTCATGTAATTTGATTTATTTGATGGTATCAATGTCTCTTGGAATCATCATAACATGGGGCAGTCACTTGGAAAGGAAATAGATGAGTTTATTAGACTCAATTCAGCTCTTTATAATATGCCAATTTCTTGTGAACAGTTGCTCAACTCCCTTCTTTCTTCCTATACAAGTAATTTAGACGAGGAGTAGCCCAACTATACTAAAAGCATTTTCCTGGACTACCATGCTTAATAGATTGAACCCAGTTGATTGAGAATTAAGTAAAATAAGCAATACCTGAGAAGAATCAGAGTCAATTGAAGAGGCTGCTTTAGCTCTGTTCCTCCGTGCTTCTAGAACAGCATGAACATTCACATAGCTAATCATCGGTGTCTGATTTCAAATACAACACGAACATTTAAACTCAACGGAAAGAACATCTAGAGTAAACTGCCATGTCTGCCGTACAAGAGTCAAAATTGAAGAACAACTTCAGGATTAGTTGTTACACGCGCACAAATGTACCTCATCTGCTACATAATCAGACGTGTCAGAGCCACCATCCATTTCTATTGTGGCTCCATGCCAAGTGAAGACCTGGAAATTATTGGATTAACTTATTCAAAACACATTATCAACGCAATCCCCTCAACAACACATGAGATACAACCTACATGAAGCTTCTTTTAATTCCCTTTTTGTCTTTTTGATTTTATTTTTTGAGGGGGAGGGGAGGAGGTTGTTGGTAGGGAGCCAATCCTAGCTTAACCCTCTATTAGGCTTGGGCTAAGGGCTGTAACTAGAAGGGGAGAATGGGCTCACTCAGTCGAAAACTAAGCGAGTAGTCCTCTACGTTGGTGAAAAACAATGGCAAAGGCAAGAACAAAAGAAGAAGACCTTTTACTAAGAATAATTACCATGTTGAAAACAATTGTAAGGCCTACTTAAATAGACTTACACCTAACCAAAGATACCTAAGAACAAGCATTACTTAAAAGTTGGTAAACATGACCCCACTAACTAGTATCACTCTAAACGTAATTTAATTAATAATAAAAAAAAAAGTAAAAAAAAAAAAGAACAAACAAAACAAAAACCCACACATGTTAATTGACTAAAGACCGCTAACAACACCACGACTAAAATTTAGGTAACACTTAGCCACTAACTTCAATTTACGAAAATATCCAAGTAATTAGTTTAGGAGCAAAAACTAACACATTCCCTTGCCCTAAAACTCCGAGGAGCACATCTCTTCAAATTTGATGCATATGTTTTTAAACTAACTTCATTTTACAAATTAGTCCAATTTTGTTGGACCTCAAAACTAGTATAGCTCCTAAAAGCCCCAACTGCTTTAACCCATAAAAAGAATAAATAGATTACCCTATTCCCCACCATCTCCAAAGTGGCAAAAAACCCAGTAAATAACCGTGCATTCGCTCAAGCCATAAACACCGCCATCAAAGCCTTAAGCCACAATACTTTCTTCTCCTTCCCTTTTCTCAGTCCCATGAGCGAATCTGTAAAAACACCAATCCACTGGATAGACAAACCCAATCCTTCCAACCACACCAAACAACCTACTCCAAAGCTTACCCGCCAAATCACATCCAAGGAAAAGATGTACAGCCATCTCACTTCTGGCTCGGCAAAGCAAACAAATTTCCAGCAACTAACACAACCCGTGGTCTCCTCCTTTGGCACAGATCATTAGTATTAACCTTATCCAATGCCAAAGGCCACACAAATGCTCATACACTGACTGGAACCCTTGCTTTCCAAATAAAGTTCGCTAGAGGAAACTCAGGTACAGGCACACCCAAACACCAAATAAAGGACTTGCAAGATTAATCTTACGAAGAATCACCAATCCACCACCTTGAATCACCATTACCAGAAATATGCACCGATTCTAGGAGTCCAAGTAAATAAGTGAGCTTCTGCATCTCCCGATACATGAGGGGGTCTCCGGAAAGTTCCAAGAGCCACTCTGTGCGGAATACAAATCAGCACCCTTTCCCTCATGAAGTATAGATTACTAGAACAATCTAGGAAATCGTGTACAAAAAGGTTGTTCATCCCTCCAATTATCCTCCTAAAACCTAATCCGCATTCCATCCCCTAATTTTGGACACCACCAAAGGAGAGAAACAAGAGTAAACCTGTGATATGAACTTCTATGGACTACCATGCGTTGCACCTATTGCAAGCTGTGCATCCTTGTTGTAACCCATACTTGCTTCTAATGACCCGATGCCATAGACTGTTTGTCTCTAGGAGAAAGCGCCATAACCACTGGCCTATGAAAGCGGCATTCCTAGTGACCAGTCTCCCACACCCAAGCCCCCCTCTGATTTAGGCTGACAAACCTGATCCCAACTCACCAAATGATACTTCTTCTCTCCATCCACACCTAACCATAAAAACTCCTTCATGCATTTTTCGATCCTCTTGGCCAACGCCATTGGAATCCTAAACAAAGAAAGATAGGACATAGGAACTGGCAAGACAAGACTGGACTAACGTAATTCTGCCTCCCAAAAGAGAAGTAGACCCGTTTCCACCCATCCAGTCGTTTGAAACTCGTTGGACCACCCGTCTGAAATTATAATGCACTTCTCATCACCAATGCCAAACTTGTTGACGCACTTAGAAAACAACCTTCAAGTTTTTTATGGAACACATCTATGTATGATGCACTTCTCACCTAGTACTACCTTAAAAAGGAGTTTATTGTCACTTGCACCATATTTGTTAGCACTTCATCTTCAAATTTGCAAGTTTTTTGCAATTGCGCAAGTCTCCTACATTTCAAATTTTAAGGCTTGCCATTGTGCAATAAGAGCACACCTTTCCTGTCCCTTACCATCTCTCTGCAATTATTTTTGATTTTGTCCTCAGAAAACTATCTCATCATCACAAGCCCTCAAGACCCCTGGAGGCTGATAGCAACTTTGCATAAGATTAAACAATGGCAAAAGGCGAAAAAAATGATGACCTTTTATTGAGAAACTTGGCAAGTTGGTTTTTCATTGAAAAACAATTCTAAGACCTAATTAGATATGGTTACACTGAACCAAAGATAAATAAAAACTAGCAATAATGGAGTGGGTAAACATGACCCTAGTAACTAGTACCATTCTCTAAATCTCAACATTAAAAAAAAAATTAAAAAAAAAAAGGCACATAGTAATTGACTAAATTTATGAGAGACCACCAACAAAAGTAGTTTGTCAAGTGTCCAGGCAACACATCCTCATCAGCAGCCACTAGGTTTTCTTCACTCATTTGATTTATCACTTATACTGACCTCTCTTCATAGTAATTAAAAATTCAAAACATGAGAATCAAATCCATTTCATTACTAGATGTCATACATTGATAAAATTTCTCTACCTAGTACTATCTAATATGAGGGCAATATATTTTTATACTATTAGCTAAAATAAAGCAATCAAAATATTCAAAGATGGCATCAAAAGAATAAACCAGGGAAATGACTAACAAAGTAGGATACAATACCGCAAACTTGAGGCGGGGAGGGAAGTTGAGCCAGATTTCAGGAGGAATTTCGGTGCCAAAAATCTCAGCAGTGCCGCCATTCAACAAGCGCAGGCGGAGAGGAGAGTTCTCACCAACTTCAATTCGTAGCTCACACTCTTTCTCCAGTTTCACTTGCCTAGGTTGCGAAGCCATTCCACTACACTTGTCTGCGTGCATTATTTATAGCAATTAGCCGTCACTCAATCCATATCCCCATACAAACAACATAGCATATGAAAAGTTTCACACTTCATGCCACAAGAATTCGCATGAAAAGCACTAAGTATCAACACAAAATTCATCAAATTTGGAGAAACTAGTAGTGATTAGTGAATTGTGACTCCACCATAATCTTTAGGAACAGCAAACTATACAAGAAATTCAAGTTTTTTTTATCACTAAACTAATAACTATAGCTAGAGAGAACGAAAACTAAAGAGCAATTAGTAGAATTGGGCAAATAAGAAAAATTTGAAACCCTAACCAGTTAATGTTCGTTGGCAAGAGAAGAGAGGGTAGTTACAGAGAATGCTGCAGCAAGTGGGGGAGAGAGAGAGAATGAGGTGAGTAAATGGGTGATCGAGCAGGGTGGCGACTGTTGGTCTACACCAGCGACTGACTGGCCAGACAAGACACAAGACGGTGGTAGTGAGCGTGACAGAGGAGGACCNTATGATTAGAAGTTCCTCCTCTTGAGGCAAACTCCTAAAATGTCGTTATGCAAAATATTAACCAAATCATGATGCCTAGCTACATTTAGACCTGTCAAATTATGACCCGACCCGTAAACCCGACCCGCTTTTTAGGGTCCTGACAACATTTTTTCGACCCGGAACCCGAAAATTACCCGAACCCGATTAACCCGAAAAAATCCGGGATCGGGTCGGGTCGGGTTAGGGTCGACCCATTGGGTCAGTCCCAGTTAATAGGCGTGTACAGCTGTTATTTTAACTTTCCCTACTATTTTGAAGTTTTACTTTATTTTTGTTTCTTTTGTCTGTGACTCTCTGTTATACGACATTCTCTTGCAAACAAAACATATTCCTCTGTCTACTTCCTTCTCTTACTCTCCGCCGCACCTTCTCTCACTCTCCACACATTGCCGGCAAGCAACGACTGGTCTTTGGCGTCGTTCTCCTTCGTCTCAGCCACGCACGGGTTTCAAACCAAAATCTCGTTCTCATTCTCCGCCTCAGTACCATCCACGTCGAGACGTGCGGGTCGTCCTCCCAAAACAACAACCACCGGAGGATCTCCATTGAGTCGTGTAGGTGGTGGTTCGACATCAGCCACTGTGTCTTCAGCAAGTGCAGGTTTGAATCTGATTTTTTCTTTTCCCTTTTTTTTTTTTGTAATTATTTGGTATACAGATACTTTAAGACTTTTTTTTTTTTTTAATGAGGGGTTTTGCACTTTGAATGAATTACTTTCCTCAACATGTTAGGAAAATTCATTTTATTTATTCGTAGTACTGCTTCCTCAACATGAGAATACATTATTCTGGTTTCTTATGTTTATTTTTAATTTTCTTATCTGCTCTTTTTCTAAGTTGTTTAGATGATGGATTGGAGAATGCCTAATTGTAGAAAATTGCTTACTGATGGTTGAGGGATATATAATAAAAAAAAAATATGGCTGAGGGATATATAATAAAAAGAAACAAAAATAGAGGGATAATTGCTTACTGATGCTATATTCCCCAAAGAAAGAGGGATAATCAATGATCAATCTCTTGCCATTATTATTGCTTGTAGTTGTAGATGTTATGTCGGGGTCAGAGTTTGTTGCCATTTTACTCAAATTCTTGCCATTTTCTAGTTCAGTTGTGAAATTGTAGCAGTTATCCCTTTTCCTTTTATTCTCTGTTTTTGATTTTCTTTGATTATATATTTTACTTCATGCCAATTGAATGTCAGGCTTGATCATATATTTTAACTTCTTGTTTTTGTTTATTTTCAATATTTAGGTGTTTTTTCTAGCCCATCTACACCAATTTCACTTGATGATATTGATGAGCCAAGTTCGGGTGCTTCATCTGGGAGTCGGAGAAGGAGATGGGATTCTCCAGTTTGGCAGCATTACGATATAATTGAGGGTGATAAATTTGAAGATGGAATTCCAAGGGCTATTTGCAAATTTTGTAAAGGAGGGCCCAAAGTTGCCGATTCAAATAATGGTACATCTAACTTTAAACGTCATTCTGAAAATTGTAGTGCACGTACACATAAAGATGTGGGTCAATTGTTATTATCTAAAGATGGAAAGATACAAAAGAAATGGGATCCTTTGATCTATAAGGAAAAGGTGGCACTTGCTATTATAAGACATGGCTATACTTTCACATTTGCGGAACATGAGGGAAATGTGGATATTCACACATATTTGAATGATGGTTGTAAATCAATTTGTAGAAACAGGGCCGTCTCAATCATTTCTGAGGCCCTGTGCAAAAATTTAAATTGAGGCCCTAAATTTTTTTCCCCTTCAAATCGAACACTTGTAAATTTGACCTTCAAATAGCAGTTTATAGGAAGGAAAAAAAAAAAACAGAAGTGGATTATTGAAATTTCATCATTCAATGACTCTAATTGAAATTTAACTAATACAACACAAACATCTACAAACATTTGGCGGTATTCTCTGACAACACAA
>BSSO01003771.1:0-15777 GCA_030267885.1 Mesembryanthemum crystallinum
CGTGAGGACATCACGCAAGACACTATGCAAGGATGTATGTATGAATGCAACGGGCAAGATTATCATGTGAATAAAATGACAAATGTTTTGATCCAAGTTTTCAAACTCACATCCTCATATACAAGTCCCCAGTGGAGTCGCCAATTTATGGGACCCGGGACCAAAATCCCCTCCCTCGGGGGGAGGGAGGAAGGCGTCCCTGCATTACTACTTTCACATGGTGTTTTAGGTGTCGTAACTGTTTTTATCATGTTTCGTTCGGTTTGTTTTGCAAGGTAAAGAAGTCGCCACCATGTATTTAGGAACATGGAAACCACACAGGCATCGAACACGAATATCTAGAAAGATATCATGATCGAGCCAAATGCACCCTATTCCTGATGTAGGGCGTGACTTCATGTTGCCCAAAAGAGACTCGAGTTCGGGGATGTGAGATCTATTCAAGTGGATCAAAAGTTTTGTCAGTGCAATCACATGATGTTCAATATTTTAGCCCGATTTCTAGTTTATGTCTAGGTGGTTTATCACATATTATCTACCAAGAATTGTGTTTTAGCTAAGTGATCATGAGATTCATTTCATGCATGATTTATTTAAATCTAGAGACAAGTTAAGCCAATAAATCACATGATGACATTATCTAAAAGTTAATCTTGATAATAAACATGTTATGCCAAAATAGAAAAAGAAATGGAAAATGATGGAAAAGAGATCGTCACCAAAGTAGTGTACCCTCGGGATAGCTCCTTGGATTAGAACACCTTTTGCTTGAGTATGACAAGATCTCGATCCTCGAAGGATGTAAAGTGGGTGCTTGAGTGGTGTTTGATTTTGTGGTGATTGAGTGTGTTTTGTGGTGCTTGGGTGTGATTTTTGGTGCTTGGGTATGTGTTTGGGATGAAGGTGGTTGAAGGTGGATGAAGGTGGAAATGATTTTGGTGGTGTAAGGTTGAAGGAGGATGGTGATGGAGGTACATTAGGCTTTCTCTCTCTATTTGGGCATAGTAACCTTGCTTATCACAATGGTGTTGTTAAGAATGATTCTCTTAAAGAGATGTTAATTCTATTTAAAAGGGCTCTTAAGTCTCCAAATGTGTTCCCGTAATGCTCTCCAAAAAGTCTTCCCTTGAATGAAGGGGTTTGGTACGTATTTATATGTGCAAAAATGCGGAAGGAGACGAAGGAAAAGGGTCCGAGACCACATGCTCCCACCGCCAGACTGGCGCTGAGACTGGTCTAGCGGTCTACTAGACCGGCCTGACGGTCTGAGTTTTGGCCCGGCGGTCTGAGATTTTTGCTGAACGATTGATTTCTGATTGGTCAAGAACTCAAATGTAGGCTGTGCTTAAAAATCCAAATATGGTATGTATCCATGGATCTGGGTCCATTTGAGATTACCGGGGAATTTTGGGCAGATATTGTTCCGTTTACTGCTCCATGCTCAGTTTTGTGCCGAAATACAAATATGTTCATAACTTTTGACCCGGGACTCCGATTGAGGAGCCGTTTGAAGTTTTTAAAAGCTTAGAGTAGGGGCTACTCCATAAAAAGTCAAATATTTGGTAGGAGCCAAGGATGATATTGCCTTAGGTGTTCATCATTTTCAAGTCTACTATCGTTATCGTCATCGGGCGGGGCGACGACATAAGAGACACCGATTAGGGTGTCTATGCCATTTAGCCAAGACATGAGTATTTTGATTCCTTATTTCTTTTTCTGTTGTGTGGTACACTCATTTAGCACAGTTGAGTGCATGGATCTTACTTATTTATGAATAAGAGTGACCTATTTATATACGTGCTACGTGTTGATTGAATCACATGTTTTATGCTTCAAATGCATGGTTACCTTCTCATGGTACACTTGTTATGAATTTATGTTTCACATGCATGATCGCTTTCTCATGGCAAATACTTGTTAATGCATTCGATGCATGAATGCCTTTTATATGGCTAAGTTATGCCCTGTTGAAGACGTCTCTTCGTCATGAGAGTATGTCCTTATCGAGACGTATTATCGCATGATTATATGAATGCTTTATAGCATGAATAGAGGTTAGAGTCATCTTGTGCTAACCCCAATGGTGGAAATCCATGTGTTCCTTCAGGACCTTTTGCAACCCTTTTAGTCTCTTCTCTACAAGATGTCTAACAATCGTCTCAACCGTCTTGAGGAAAAATTGTCAATGCTTTTGTAGAGACCTCTGTTCAGAACCAACAAGACCAGAACAATGCAAAGAACGTGCAAGACCGTCTTTTCAAAGTCTTATGATGCCTTGAAACCACCTACCTTCTCTGGAGGTGCTGACCATACTCAATTATATAATTAGGCTAAGGAATTTGAAAACTCTTCGTAGTTACTGGTCGAGCAGAGAACTAGCTGCCTACTACCTTTAGGAAGAAGCAAACAATTGGTGGACTGGAGTTAAGGATGGACTTCTAGCCCAGGAAGGATTTAATTGGACTGGGTTTAAGGACGCCTTGCGAGACCGTTTCTACCCTCTAAGTCTTTAGAGGGCTAAGCATCAAGAGTTTCTAGATCTCCATCAAGGCAGCATGACTGTGGCGGAGTATGCTGCCAAGTTCAATGAGCTTAGTGTATATGCACATACCATAGTGGCTAATGAGCGCGATAATGGTTTCAAGTTTGAGGATGGTCTCAAGTGGAACATTCAGTGCTACGTGAGTGGTTTTTCTGCGAACTCTCAATAGGCTTATGATAGAGCCATTAACCAGGAGCATATGACTAGGAAGGATGGAACCCTATGAAAGCACAAGCAAGATGGAGATAATACATCCCATCATGCCAAGAAGCCAACGTCAGGTGGTCAACAAGATGGTGCGTCTCGCCCCAATAACAATGCTGGGGGTGGTGGAAACCACAACAAATGGGCCATGACGCTGAACGAATGCAGGTAAGCTATCAAGGCCCGTCAAAAGTGCAAGGCCATGAACCCAGGAATGAACTGTGCTAGGGAACTATTAACCTATTTTGAGTGTGGTAAGCCAGGCCACAAAGCGTCGAAATGTTGGACTTGACTTTCGAATAGCGGAGGAAGCAATAACAACCGCGGTAATGGAAACCGTGGAGGTAGTAACCGCAATGGAGGTGGAAACTACCGAGGGAACAACGGGAACAATAAGAACCGAGGGAATGCGCAAGCAAACGCACCCGCTGCACCCGTCCCTCAAAACAACCAGATAGTTATTGGAGTAGGTGGAGTAACAAACAACAACAACAAAAACAACAACAATCGTGGTGCCAAACGTGTGTACATTATGGGTTGAGCAGAAGTTGAAGCGAATTCTGATGTTGTTGTTGGTACATTTCTAGTACACTCTAAACCTGCTTATATTCTATTAGATTCTGGTGCATCTATGTCTTTCCTATCGTCAACTTTTGCGGGAAAACTTGGGTTAGAACATAATAAGGATCATACAGCCAACGTAACCCTACCTGATGGGACTGTGATTAGCTGTATTTCGATTTTTGAACAGTGCCCTATTAAGATAGCTGGATGTGACTTACCCGCAGAATTGGTTCAATTCGACTTGAAAGAGTTCGAAGTTATCTTAGGAATGAATTGGTTGAGTAAGTATAGAGCTCGGATTGAGTGCTTCGAGCAAAGAGTCTCACTTAGAGAACCTAAGGGGGACGAATCTACTACAAAGGTGTTGTGGAGAAACCTAAGACTAAGGAGTTGTTGTTAATGAAGAATACAACGTACACCACAAAAGGACAAGCCAATTACCTCTGTCATGTGCGAGATGTCACACAAGACATGCCAACGTCAGAGACAATCCCTGTAGTTTTGGAGTATATGGACGTATTCCCAGAAGAGATACCAGGAATACCACCTCAGAGGATTATAGACTTCACAATAGACTTAGTGCCTGGAGCAGCACCAACTTCTAAAGCACCCTATCGGATGGCTCCATCCGAGCTACAATAGCTGAAGAAACAACTTGAGGAGTTACTCGAGAAAGGTTACATTCAACTAAGTGCTTCACCATGGGGAGCTCCTGTGTTGCTTTTAAGAAGGAAGGATGGTAGTATGAGGTTGTGTATAGTACCAAGAGTTGAATAAGATCACAATCAAGAATCGTTACCCTTTTCCCAGGATAGATGACCTTTTCGATCACCTGAAGGGAGCAGTTATGTTCTCTAAGATTGACCTTCTATATAGATACCATCAACTGAGGATCGCTGAGCCAGACATTAAGAAGACTGCGTATCATACGAGGTATGGACATTATGAGTTCACGGTTATGCCATTTGGGTTAACCAACGCGCCAACAAAGTTCATGGACTTGATGAAATGGATGTTTCAACCCTGCCTAGATCGATTTGTAGTAGGCTTCATTGATGACATTCTTGTGTACTCAAGGAACAAGGAGGAGCACGAAGAGCATTTACACTTGACGCTCGATATCATGAGAAGACACCAACTCTATGCCAAGCTTTCGAAGTGTGAATTTCGGCTAGATTGCGTTGCCTTCCTTGGACATGTGGTCACCAAGGATGGAGTTTCTGTAGATCCCGAGAAGATCCGTGCCGTTACTGATTGTCTAGAGCCAAAGAACGTCATCGAAGTCCGTAGTTTCTTAGGTCTTGCAGGATATTACCGACGTTTTGTCAAGGATTTCTTTAAGATAGCCCAACCTATGACGAACCTCATGAAGAAGAAGAACAAGTTTGAATGAAATGAGAAGTGCACTAAAGCCTTCAATTAGCTGAAGCGTCGTTTCATTACAGCGCCAGTGCTAACCTTGCCGGAAGGAAAGGAAGGATATGAGGTGTATAGTGATGCCTCGAAGAATAGATTAGGTTGCGTGCTCATTCAGCATGGCAAAGTAGTTGCCTATGCCTCTAGACAACTCAAACCTTATGAGCAGAATTACCCAACGCACGATTTGGAACTTACTACAGTAGTGTTCACTACTGGATTTTCTCCAAAGGTAATTCCCAGCTCATATCCATTCTCACCATTGCTTGAGCCTATCATAGAACAAATATTCCCATCTGAAGTAGGTGAAGTAGGCGAATCCTCAGGCTTGGGTGAGGCTGAGGAGGAGGAAGTTGAAATTTCTCATGAATTGGTGGCTAGTGTGGAATGTTAGAGGGTTGAACAAGACCTTTAACCAGAAAGAGATGAAGATCTTCATTTAAAAAAATAAAAAGAAAGAAAGAAAGAAAGAAAAGTAAAATCTCTCCTGCTGCTTTACTAGAAACAAGAGGTAAACAACCTCAAGCTATGAAGATTCAGAATAAGATTTCTCCTGGCCGGGCATATGTAAATAACTGTAGCTGTGCACACAATGGTAGGATTTGGTTGATGTGGCAACAACATCATCTTGATTTACAGACACGTTCATGGGCAGTTCATCCATTGTAAACCTGTCAGTAGATACTGAGATTTCTGCTACCTATTCACTTTCATTTATGGAGCTAACTCTGTGGAAGATAAAAAGATACTTTGGTAGGAGATCTCATCTTTTGGGAGCTCTATTCATGAACCTTGGTGCTTAGCTGGGGACTTCAATGCAGTTATTCTTGATAGTGATAGAGTTAATAAACACCCTGTTTCTCCTCATGAAACTGTGGACTTGCAGAAATTTATGGAGAACTTACATTTATCTGAGATGAAGGCTTCAGCACAGCATTATACATGGACAAATGGGCATGTCTGCAGCAGAATAGATAAAGCTTTGGTAAATTCTAACTGGCAACTCAAAATGGCAACATCACAGCTGAATTCAGGGAACCTCTTTTCTCTGATCATTCTTCTATTATGATTAATGCTGATATCTGTAACAGAAGTAAAAGGAGACCTTTCTGACTTGTAAATGCTTTGGTTGAATGTCAACAGTTTGAGGAAGTTATAACAGCAGCTTGGCAATCACAGGAGAAGGCATACACTATGAAAGCTGTATGGAGGAAGCTGCAAACATGTAAAGCCCCTATTAAAAAAGATACACTCCTTAGACTTTGGTAATATTGATGATAAGGTGCTACAAGCTAGAGAGAAACTAAAACAGATACAACAAACAACCTTGCCAGCAGAGAGTGAAGATTGGCAAAATAAGGAGAAAGAGGCTAGGCTTGATCTTGAAAAATGGAGCAGTATTCAGGAGAGAATCTATAAGCAGAAGGCAAAAGCACATTGGATTAAAGCTGGTGATAGCAATTCAAAGTATTTTTTTACAATGCTAGCTATATCACCACACTTACTGATCTGAATGGTAGGAGGCTTTCAAAATATAATGTGATCAAAAAAGAAGTTATAGGCTTCTACGAGAGTCTGCTTAGTACTTCAGCAGCTCAGCTACCTCAGATTGACATTGTGAAAATGAGGAATGGCCCCCAACTCATCTACCAACAACAACTTCCCCTGAATGCAGATGTTACACATGAGGAAGTGAAGAAAGCTGTCGTTTCTATAGAGGATGATAAAGCTCTAGGTGTTGTTGGGTTTAATGCTTGCCTCTATAAGAAAACTTGGAACTTGGTAGGAGAAGAGATCACAGAGGCTGTCCTGGATTTCTTTTCTTCTTGTCAGATGTTCTCTCCCATTAATAATATAGCTATTACTCTTGTTCCAAAGGTAGCACAACCTACTCATATAAAACAATTTAGACCCATTTCCTGCTGCACTCTCCTATACAAAATTATCTCTAAAGTTCTTACAAATAGGCTACAATAGGTTGTTGATAAAGTGGTTTGTGATAGCTAGTCAGCCTTTATTTCTGAAAAGCTAATTATAGATAACATACTCCTGAGTCATGAACTGGTTAAAGGGTATACAAGAAGGAACTTATCTCCTAGATGTATGATCAAAGTTGATCTATAGAAAGCTTATGATTCTATGGAGTGGGGATTTATTGCACAAGTGTTGAGAGAATTTGGATTTCTTGCCAAAGTAATAAAGTGGATTATGTCCTGTATTTCAACTATGAAATATACTGTCATCCTGAATGGAGAATTAATTGACAACATATTTTAGTTCCCTAATACTTGTCTTTTGGTTGTTCCTCATAGTGTTTCTTGTGTTCCTTAGGAGTTTTCTAGTCTCTTCGGTTTTATTTTCCACTTTCGTTATTTTATATTTAGTTTTAGGATTTTAATCATTTATTTTGGTTTTAGGTGATGTAGACCACGAGTTAGGAGAAGGAAGAGTGGAAGGAACACGTTTGGAACTCGCTAGGATTAGTTTGGCAGGCAGGAACAGTTTGAGGAACTGAGCAGAACTGTTGGGCAAAACATGTGCAACAAGAATGACGAATTTAATGCCTAGATTTAATCCATATTTTCACTAGATTTTATGCACGTCTTTAGATGATTTTGGTGATATTTTATCCTCTAGAATATTCCCAAATATTATCCTAAGATGGTATGCTTGGAGAGTAAGGCAAGAGGTGGAGTTTTATGGCAAGTAGGACTCCATGACTTTCAATTTTGAGGGGATGCTAGCTGGATGAATTTGGACTATTTTCTAGAGTTTTAAGACTTCCTAACACTCTTAATTACTGCCCAAGGAAAGATAGTAAAAGATAATGGAAACATATTGTGAAATATTATCTTTTCCTTAAGTGATGAGTTTCTTAATGGTGTTAGAAGTCTTAATGGGAAAATATATGAAAAGATGGGAAGGATGGGCATGCTCCTTAGCTATATAAGAAGAACATCAACCAAAATTAAGAGAGATTTGTCCCTTGGACGAAATTGGCATTCACGTTACAGCAGCTGGGGAACTGGCAATGGAACAAGGGGATGAGCAGTTCCTGTTCCGCCCTTTTTTGCTCGACTTCTAGCATGAGTTTCGCTTTCCTTTTCTTTGTCTTACTTTGTAATATGATTCCTTAGGTTCCTTTGCTCAGTAGACATATTAGATTGAAGTCATGTAATAGTTATTCTTGAGATAAGTGTTTTGATTCCATGTTAACCAATTGCTAGTTCTTATATTCATGTCTTATTTGCTATTAATGTTCATGATTGATTGTTAGATTAATTAGGAGTTCTACTAATTGGTCTAGCATGATTTCTATAGCTAGTTAATTATCTATGTTCGTAATTGCATAGACCGATTAACACCAAGTGGCAACTAGTTCAAGTTCTAGACGGTCAAACGGCTTTAACTTGGCTAGAGTAGGATATGATCTAGGCTAAATCGACCCCGCTGGTGCTATGTTGGTTGTCTAGGGTTGGTGATGACTTTCTAATTCATTAATGCTTCCATTGAATTGAATTCTATGTGCTGGTGTATCGTGGTTGTTCTAATGGTTAGAGTTAGATCTTTAGGGCTGGTCCGAGTCTAACTACACAGTAAGGAAAGTTAGAGAATTTTATCGTCGAAGATTTCGCAACCAATCTATTTGATTACCAATTGTATGTGTCTATGATTGAATTGCATTGCGTGGTGGATTTCTAATTGCCTATTGAGTGCTTATCCATTTATTTGCTTGAGTTCTTTTAAAGTTTGTTTTAGGTAGTTTAATTTAGATTCCTTTATTGATCACAATTACATAAAGCATAAGTATTCATTCTCCATGGAATTGACCCTTACTTATCCTATCTACTTGTGTTTTTAGGTGTTAGTAAGTGTATTAATTTTGTTGCGGTAACGACACGCATCAGGAAGGAAAAGGAAACGTACCATCCACTGGAGAAAATGGGAAGTCATCAGTAAGCCGAAAGGTGTTGGTGGCCTAAGGGTTCGTGACGCCTGTAAATTTAATCAAGTGCTCCTTACTAAAAAGGGATGGAGAATCATTCAACAACCTAACTCCCTGCTTTCTAGGATATTGGGCAGTAAGTACAATCTAACTCCTTCCTCTTTCATGGATAATACCTATAGAACACTGAATGGGAGCTCATGGGGATGGAGAAGTATATCTTGGGGTCTTCAATTGTTAAAGAAGTTGTGCTCATGGCTGGTGGGCAATGGTTCTCAGATTAAAATTTGGATCCATCCATGGGTTGCTGTGAGTATTCCCACAAGAAATGATGCAGTAGTTCTACACTCAAATGATTCATATGGACCAGAACTTCCAAGCCGGGTAAGCGATTTAATTATGGATGGGTGTTGGAATGAGAGTTTGGTCTATTCCCTTTTTGAGGAAGAGTGGGCGGCGAAAATTGTTGCTATTCCTATCCCATCACCTTCTTGGAATGACACAATTATATGACACAAGAATACCAAGGGTTTTTATGGGGTTAAGCAATGCTATGCTTCTTTCTTTGAGAAGGGAATGTGCTGGGTGATGCTCATTATCCCCGAAGGGATGTGGATTGGAAGAGTCTATGGTCTTCAAACTTAATTCCTAAATGGAGAGTATTTCTATGGAAATTTTTTAATGATGCCCTCCCTATTGGTGAGGAGTTTTCAAAGAGCCAGATGGAGCGGCATGATAGATGCTTGTTATGCAACCATAACTCTTCACATGTTTCCATTGAATCTCTCCATCATTTGTTCAGGGAGTGTGAGTTTGCCAGTCACATATGGGCCTCCTCACAGCTGGGTATTAATTCAAAGCAAGATTCTCATATTCCATTTCATAACTGGGTTCGAAATTGGTTATGCTACCTTATGAAGCAAGATACGGAGAATTTTAAGCCCTCAAAGTTCTTCTTGGCTACCCTTTGGAGCATTTGGCTAGCAAGAAGCGCTGCAATTTTCAAAAATGAACTCATATCGTCAGCTTCTGTACTTAGTATGATCAACTCCTTGTATAACCAGATATTGGAAGCAAGTACATTATCAAGGCAAGAAATGCTTCCTTAGTCAGAGGATAAAATGCCTGAGCATGAGGGGAGTTGTACTTCAGAAGCACCTTTTCCATGTAGGAAAGTCACTATTTTCACGGATGGTGCTTGGAAACCAGGAACAACAAGAGGGGGTATAGGCTGGCAAGTCCTATTTCCCAATGGTTCTACAATGCATCATAGTTCTCAAGCATATAAAGCACACTCTGCGTTTCAAGCTGAAGCCCAAGCGCTCCTACGGAGTATGCAATGTGCTTCATCAAGAGGTATCATTTGTGTGATTATCAATCCGGATTGCAGAAATCTTATTAACGCTTTGACAGGGAATTGTGACGTGTTTTATTCTAGGGCATTGCTACAACATATTATGGCGACTAAATCTTGTTTTCACTGTTGTACCTTCGCTATTATCCCTAGGTTTGCTAATTTGGTTGCACATAAGTTAGAAGGCTATGGTATTAAACTATGCTTGTAATATCTTCTTTATTCTTAATAAAACTTTCCATTTGCCAAAAAATTAAAATAAAATAAAATAAAAAATCATGTAATCATATGATTTAGAAATCATAATCTGAGTTATAAACCTTCACATGGTAACCAAAACTCTGTCGAAATTATATTTGCCTAGCATGGCATTACCATTCATGAGTAGACTTGCATATAGTCTTGAGTTTTCAAAATACTCTTTTTCCTGCATATGGAATTACATGTATCTATTAATAAAGAGAATAAGACTCTCTAAGGCCAAAGGGAGTAAAAAGAGCGTATTTTATTCAAAGTGTAAATCCAAAGAGTCATCACTAGGGTTTTGTCCAAAACCCGACTTTCGAAGACTAATAATGTTAGTCAGGGTTGGCGATCACCGAATCCCTAACATGTGCGTAGGGTGCTACGCGTACTATGAGTCTATAAGTCCATGGCTAGAATCTACTCATCATACAAACCATAGCTTGAGCGCTCTACTGCTCTATTTGTCATTCACTAGTGTCGTGGTATGTTGCTAACGACTAGTGGGCTCTCTTATTTCTCTAAAGATGACACTTCTTATGTGTTACTTGTTTGGTCACAAAATGGGAATAATTCTAAATGAATGCTTATATGACTATATGTTACTTGTGCGTTTCAAATGAATTTCTCAAATTCAAATAAAACCTCTTTTAGAGTGTGTTTTCATGTTTTACGGAGTTGGATGCCTTACTCAATTTGTACTGATGTTTTCATATTTTATGTTTTCCCAATGTGGCTGGAATGCTCTTGTTCCAGGTTGATCAAGGTCTGGAGCGATGACGCTTTGTGCTAGTTAAGAGATTCACCTAGAGGGTTTTGTTAAGACATTTGAATATTCTTGAGTTATGGTTTGGCGGCCATGTTTGAGGCCTTTGTAATAGTTTAGTACTTTGGTTAATTAAGGATTTCACTTAATTCTCATAGTTAGACAAGATGGATTGTTTTAGTAATTGTGTATGCTCTTTACATTAGCCTTCACATTTGACCATCGGATTGGATGTGGTGGTCAACGCCCCAAATTCATTAGTCGCTTTTCCTGATTAGTGAGTTTGGGTGTGACAATTTGGCCTAGCATAGCACCCATGGCTATGTCGGTGACCATGAAATAAAGGATGGGGGGTTCTCCTGACTTTGGATGGACCAAGATTGGAGGATTGGCCAGATATTCGTTGATTTTGTCAAAGGCCTCTTAACATTCGTCGTCCCATTCCACATTAACGTGTTTCTTGAGCTTCTTGAAGATAGACTCGCACGTGATTGTCATTTTGGAGATGAAACGGCTGATGTATTGAAGCCTCCCTAAGAACCCTTTGATTTTGGTCTCATTGGTGGGAGGTGGCATGTCTATGAGCTAAGGCTTTAATCTTGGATGGATCAATCTCAAGTGTGCTTTTGAGCTCTCCAGTTGACTCTCATTATCCACCTTTTGGAAGGAAGGGGGGATCCCGTATTTATAAATCCCGAAGCTTTGGAATTACGCAACGTAACAGCAGTCTACAGGCCTCGACACACGCTCGTGAAGCGTTGCCCGCATCGCAGGAGCGGTGAGGCAGAATGCCTGGGCGGTAAGCTCACTACCCATGTGTTGAGCCTGAACGCCCCAGCAGTTTGGGCAACGGCTCACGCTTCCGCCTCAACGGTGTTACGATTTGGCGGTGCTGTGATTTCCAGCGATCTGATTGGTCGAGAACTGATTTTCGAGCTGTACTTGTTTTTCCTAATGTGGTATGTACCCGTGGATCAGGGTCCATAACTTGTTTTCATGGGTTTTTGGATGGATGCTTGACCCGTTTGCCGCTCCATGCTCGATTTTATGCCGAAATTTTTTAATGCTCATATCTTTTGATCCAAAACTCTGATTGCAGATCAGTTTGAAGTTTTGGAAAGCTTAGGAGAAGGGCTATTTTGTGAGGGTGAGAGTTTTGGGTTATTTCTCGTCGGTATCTTTCGCTTGTACGAGGTTCGTCATATCCGAGCGTGCCATTATATTCGTCATTAGGCAGTGGAGGACTTAGGAGACACCGAGTGGGGTGTCTACAGAGGCATACAATATGTTCTCCTAATTGCTCTTGATGCTTCCTCCTTCCTCCTAAATCTAACAAAACCAAACAATAGGTTTGTGCTTACCCTTTTTTTGCAAGATACATACACATCTGTTATCTCTCCGTGCTTCTCAAAAATTACCCGCAACCACCCGTTGTTCAGATTTCTTGGTGGGTTATCTATGAACATGGCGATGCTTCTTGAATCATGTCTTCATTCTCGCCTGAAACTACCCCTATAGTCGTCCATTATTAACCTTCACTAAATTCCCACAGTCTTAGTTCGAAGAAACGTGTAGTTCTTGGAGCCCCGACCTCCGCTAGAGGCGGGTAACCCTCCAATGACCACACGATTCTTCCCCTCCCCTTTCTAAACTCTTCCTCTTCTTGATGGTTGTCAACACATCATAGAGCTTGGTAATTCAAAGATCAATTGATTAGGTCTTTTAGTCAATTGTAATCAAAGACATACGAAAGGGAAAAGTGTTTTCTTAGATAATACATCATCTAATTACATATAGTAACTAGTTTTGGTTCGTGCAACTGCACGGGATTTGAAGAAATGCCTACATAAACGCTTTATATTTGCACGGTAATCAAGACGATACTTTATTTGATCACGAATAATAGTACTTACATAAACTCGAAAACTTATAAGAAGTTGATATTTTGAAAATACGGAAATTTCACGTGGTACCCATGAAGTTAGACTTAATGCATAGCGTGACCAAAGTTCTAAAAATTTGTACACGGTACCCACAAACTCTTAATAAATGAACACTATGGTTACTTTTGCTAAATCCGTTAGTGTTCCATTAGTCAGGGCATGTAAAATTATAGTTTTACCCTTCTTAAATTCAAATGATTAGCGATTAATTATATTTTTTTTTTTGTAATTATGAATGTTGGTAAAAAANTTGCACATGGTATCCAGTTGTGAATTGAAACTTCATGGGTACCATGTGCAAAGTCTACTTAAAGCTTAATTTTCTTCTTTTTCCAATGCAATGACTAGTTTTTTTGGCTACATATACCCCTATAATAGATCAATTAAAGTCCAAATCTAAATATACTTCTAAGATCTCATTACCCAAGGTTCAATTCTCCCATTTTGATTCATATTTGCATTATATTTAGTATTTCACAAATTGATTGTGTACTCATTTGTAAGATTTGAAATGTGGATTCATATGAAAGTTCAAGCATATTTGAGGGATCCGTGTCCGTAGATATTTGAATGAGTTTTATTACATTACATAAATCAAGTCCAAGATAATTCCCCCAAACTTAATTACATCCCACCATACATTTCCTCAAATTTCCAAATATACACAAATATACAAAATGTGTATAATTACGAAAAGTTGTCATCCTTACTACTCAATATGAGATGCATGTTTACATATACAATACATGTTTTGCATAACGACTCCTCGGGATGTGTTTGAGCTTCCATATGAATCCATTTTTCAAACCCTATAAAGGAGAATATAATCAAGTAATTAAACATTAATACAAAATAAAATGCAAATATTAAACAAAATGGGAGAGAATTGAACCTTTCATAATGAGATACTGGAAAATTTTCAGATTTGAACTTTAATTGATCCATAATAGGGGTAAATATAGCCAAAAAAAAAAGTAGTTATTACCTTGGAAAAAGATGAAAACTATGTTTTAAATAGACTTTGCACATGGTACCCATGAAGTTTCAATTTATAACTGGATACCATGTGCAAATTTTTTGAAAAAACACCTCCACCAACAGTCATATTTTCAAAAAAATAAAAAAATAAAAAAATAAAAAAACAAATAATCATTTTTAAATTTAACAAGGGTTAATATTGTAATATTACATGCCCTGACTAATGACACCCCAATGAATTTAGCAAAAATGACTAAGGTGTGTATTTTTTAAAAGTTCGTGGGTACCATATGCAAGCCTTTTGAACTTTGGTCACACTGTACATTAAGTCAAACTTCATGGGTATCATGTGAAATTTCCGTTGAAAAATCCTAATCCCTTTGTCCCCCTAAAATCATTACATTTGCTTTAAACACGTAGATTAAGGAGTTTTGTTTGGGCTCTTCACTTCTAATTTGAGCTTGGTTAGTGGGGATTTAAAATCAAATTTAAGAGGAAAGAGAAAAGATAAGGGTTGACTGGGAACGGCATTAAGGTAACTTCAAACAAAATACATTTCTATTTTAGAAAATGTAAAGAGTTTAGGGGAACAGACGAAAATGCAAAGTTAAGGATTATAAGGGAACGGATGGAGTATTTAAGATGAATTCAAAAATATAATTTTTACCTTGTAAATTATTATACTTTTTCACATATTAGTGATCAAATTTTAAAAGCTTTGACTTTACAAATCAAAACGTAAATTTTTACGGGGGAGTATTACTTTTGCATACTTGGAGGTTCAAAAATACCCAATATTAGTTTACGAACCAACATACAATCAAACTACGTGAAGTTTTTAACTAATATTTTTCTCTTTAGTGATTGATCAACGCAACAAGTTTGGCAAGCTATCCTTCATTGGTAAGGAATTTTCAGACGTCCACTTTCTCTGAAGCATGAGCTTAGATGGCTCAGGAACTTAGTAAGGGGCAGGGGAAAAGAGCACAGGATCATTAGAGCAGCGCTTATAGCTACCATATATAAAATATGGAAAGAGAGAAACGCAAGTATTTTCACCGGGAGCAGCATTCAATTCCAACTTTATGTTAGAAGTAACAAGAGTTTATCCTTCAAGAGATAGTTTCCTTGTATTTTCAGTTTGTTCCTTATTATAAGTGTACTACCTTTCCCACATTGGGGGTAGAATTGGATAGTTTGTGTTATGGATTTGGCAGCGGAAACGATAACAGGTGACAATCACGTTCAGGAATAAACAACAACGAAAATAAAGGACACAAGAGATTTAACGTGGAAACCCGAGAACCGGGCGAAAAATCACGGGATCGATCAGACGACCCAAAACAAAATCCACTATGAGCCAACAAGGTTACAGGGTTACAAGCGTTGCAAGCGTTGCAAGCTCTCAAGCTTCCCACAAGCTATAGCTACGCTACCCACCTCACTCAATGTGTTTCCCCCGTACTAGAGTTAACGTAGTACGAAGATGGTGAATCCTTTCACCACCCGGTGACTACCCCAAGCCCCAAGGGCTTCCCGCTCTCAACCCGCAGCACCCTACATGGCTTTGTAGCACACCCTTAATTACAACTGAGAACTCCTTATTTATAGAGTCTACATACAACTGAAAAGTAAAGCCACTTTTATCGACTTGAGTTTGATTCTAACTCATGTGAATTTGAAATGGTTTCGTTGGTTCTTTGAAACTGAGTTTGGTTGTTTGAAATTGATTTGGAAAAGTGGTATCATTCTTATTATGGTAAACGCGCCTTGATTATTGTTGATTAGTTCCATTTGCGAATAATTAGCTATATAGTTGGT
>BSSO01003772.1:0-15776 GCA_030267885.1 Mesembryanthemum crystallinum
ATAGGTTAAAAAAACACACATGAGGGGCAAAACGGGAAAAAAACACCATTTTTTGACCGGAAAAGAGAGTAAGGTGGGACTAACAGGACGGGATTTTTTTAAAAGGTGGTTCCCCACCAAAAACATTTTATAAGGGGGGACTTCACAAAAAACCCTATATAAGGGGGTTTCCCGCAAAATACCCTTGATTCTATTAAAATTTTGAAAAAATATATATATGAGGAAAATTCAACCAAAATTTCAAATTGTATTTGTGATTCCCGTTTAAGTTCTTGTCTAAAACTATCAAGTGAACATAAAGATATTAAGAGTATAATGAACAAAAAAAAAAAAAAAAAGGTTCTAAATCAATCAAAATACATACATAAGCCTTTACTTTGGTCTAGTAGACTAGCAGCAGTATGAGTTATTTTGTTATTATTTTTTTTTTTTGACAGAGTTATTTTGTTATTGAGATAATCTTAATAACAAAAGACTTGAAAGGTTCGTTAGAACTCATTAATAAATAATTAGGGCAATCATTGAATCACATTATGCTTGGTTTGGTTCTTGATGATGATAAATTGCAGGTTGAATAAATAATGTTATACTTCAATTGTTTAATCTCAATCACTGAAAAAAGAGTTTTATTTATTAAAAATAAAAAAAAAGAGTTTTATTTATTAAAAAAAATTTAGTAAAAAATAAAAAAAAAGAAGGTAAAATTCAAAAAGCGCCGTTGCCGGGGATCGAACCCGGGTCACCCGCGTGACAGGCGGGAATACTTACCACTATACTACAACGACCTTGTTGACAAATCATACAAACACATAAATATATTTTATCCTTTTTTTAGTCTCCCAATTGAAATATTGATTATTTTACACTTGTTAATGCATAAGATTTTGAATCAAGATCTGGGTTACAATTCCTCAAACATGGGAAGAGGATAAATTAATCCTTAAATCTAATATACCAACTACCTAAGAAGTGTTAATCATTGGAAAAAGATCTTATCTGTAGGATCACAAAGAACTTTATCACCTCAATCATGTTGGTAAAGAATCAAGATCTAAGACTTCACTAAAAAAAAAAATAATAAAAAAAAGGAAACAACATTGTCATAATAATTTCAGATTTTCGTTAACATAACAGTAAGTTAACTGAAGATGAGAAAAATGAGATTGACATGAGACAAAACATGAGCTATGACAAGTAGATGCATCTTCTTAATCTTCAAATTGAATCCTTGTACAAATTTCATTCATTTTTTATTTTTTTTCCGTAAAGTCTTCAGATATTAGAGATCTAGGTTTGAAACCCGTCATGCTTGTGCACCTTTTTTACGACATTTGTAAGGAAAACACGGACTATTTAAAACTATCATGAAAAAACCACCACCGAAAAGAAAGAAAAAAAAAGCCATCTCATCTAGCTAGGAAGCTAATTTGGCAAAGTGGAAAAGGCCCAAATATATGAGAATGACACCTTAATAGATCAACACAAAAACTTGTATGAGGCGGCCTCATGTTTGAGGCCACCTCATACTAACTGCTATGAACTTTCAGAATAGGAAAGCCTGAAGATCGATTCAATTGGTTTTGGCATTCATTAACTGAATTTCTCTCCAGTATCGGAGTGGAAAGAATTGACAGTACTAGAAAGCTTGTAAATTAAGTAGTATACAAATCAATGGATAAGCTTCTCTCTAGGAGTTTATTTGAATCCCCAGATAACCGATTTTTCCGAACTTTCTTGATAGTTGAGCTTCAAGTGGTAACATGTTAAGTGAAGAGTTGTACTGAAGTGGGTTCCAAGTTTCTGTGTCGCAGCTTCATGCCTTCATATTATTGCAATTGGGTTTCAGAGCTCTTTGATCCTGCTCAAGAGACAACGATAATGCAGTCAGTAGTCGGTTCACTCTAACTCTAAGCGAAAAAAAATGTCTCATATTGAATCCAGCAAAGTAAAAGAAAGAAAAAAGGTACAACAAAAAGTAAGCCTTATGTTTTAGATTGATGCCTAGCTACTCAGTTCCTATTAAATCACTTCTTTTTGTTTTCCTTAATCTTGCTTCTTTCCCTGCTCTTTTGTTACTAATGAAGGAAAATAAGTCACCTTGGGAAGGATGGTTGAGCTGTTATCGTGAATAAACAAAAGCAATCATGAACAATGGTTAGTATTCCAACAGAACCATGCTACATTTATTTTGAATCTTAAGACATCATCTTTCTCATCTACCAGGTTCTGTAGAACCCCCCTGTGTACTATAGTGTTGCATAATGTTCCAGTTCATGCAAGATGCATGCATGCATGCACGAGCTGTGTAAATTGTAACAGAAATAAATACAGATCGAATCCCTTGCAATCATATATATACTGGTGTACCATGTTCCTATACTAAGTGCTACTTGCAACCTGCATTAGTAGTGTCAATCATCATCCAACTAGGCCTTTAAGATTTAACTACCAACCTTTCACAAGAAGTATCCAAAAAGAGCAAGGAATCAAGTACCATCTTTCTGGTGAATCCACATCTATGATTCAATAAGATTGATTCTTCATTCTTGCAGATAAATCAGCATTTCATTTTTATCTTATCTACAAACACTATTATACTTGGTGTACCAGAGCATGTCAGATGTCAGAGAACTGCCCAAACCAGCAAGCACAATATGTCAATAGTTGACAAATGAGCATCCCTAATAAAATGGAGATGAAATCCATAATAATATTGATAGACAAATCAAACGGTCATGAGGTGGTTGTCATACCTCTTTTTTTTTATCTCTTATGTCATTCTAAGACGGCAGAAACCTTCATTTTCCTGCTTAACAGGCCCAGATTGCCTCTGGTTTTCCACACGCTGCAGCTGAGATGACAACTGAAGCAAATCGATGGTAGTCCCATCTTTCCATGACAAACGATCCTTGACGTTCATATATTCAGAGCCTTGCAGCATCCCATTTGCAAAGTCAGAGTTGACATTATCACCATTCTCAAGCACTGGCATAGTACTTAGGTGATTTCTACCTGTGGAGCTGACCCTATATGAAGGATAATTGTTCTGAACTCCACTGGGTAAATGCTGCGAGCTAACTCCCATAAGTTTTTCAGAGATTTCACTCATGCTATAGTGGGGACTACTGCTACTAGGTACAATCAAAGGGTGAGTTGTTATCCCTGATGAATGGTCTGATGAGTTGTGTGATTGAGATGACAGAAGAGAGAGAGCACAACCAGACTCAGGTATCCCTGGTAATCCTTGAACGGTTGATGCTGCATCGAAAGGTGTCAAGTCTTCACTTCCTAGCGAGTTTGTTTGGAACAAGGAACGTGAGACTAGTTCATGTGGGTATTGATTGACATTCTCGCTAAAAACAGTTTCTGGTCCAGTGTTATTTACATTGTCAATAAGATGAGGGTATTGTTTCTCGAAAAAATAAGGGGGCAAAACAGATTTTTGCTGAAGCTGTCCATTTACGCAATTACTTGCTGACTGCTGAGTACAGTCTGCTCCATCTTCGACCTTTACATGTCTGCCCCAGCCATTTGTTCCATATTTTTCAGCACCAGAAGGGCCTAATATGTCTTGGCAAATAAAAGATGTACCTGTCAGTGTAGTCCCCTGGAACTTGCTGCCTACAGAGCCTGCATGACATTTGTAATGTATTAAAAACAGAAAGCTTCAAGAGATTTTCAAATTACAAAAGGTCAAAATTGTTTCATGCATGAACATGGAAATTCGTCTATTGGTGTATCCTCTTTTGAGTAACCCACCTTGATGTTCAGCAGCGCAGCTACATTGAGTTTTTTGAATAATTAAGTGGAACAAAATTAGCATCAGATTTAGCTATGTAATAGATTAGTGGTCACGAGCTGAGTAAGTAATGTGCTACTGCTAATAAGCATATTGTTACTTCATACCGGTTCAATTGCTGCTAGGCAAACTACAAAAGCACGGTCCATGACTAGCAATAAATTTGCTCTTGGCTATTGGATTGATGTAATAATAGCTTTCAAATACATGTAAGCACCGGGAATAGCATTACTAAGTTCACAGACATGTGTGACAAGCAGTTCATGGTATGTACTTGTGAGAACCTTAATGGGAGCTGGTTGCTATGAAGCAAACAAGTGTGCTAGCTTGAATACGATTGAGTCAAACTAATAGCCTTTAAGGACTAAAGGCAAGAGGTGAACAGTGTGAAAATGCCAATAGGTTTTCTGAAATCAAGAGAAAAAATTGCAAACATTATAGGAGTGAATTTGGGCAAGCTACCTACCTCATCACCTTGGTGGATTTATTATCTCTATTATTTGTTTTGGCTCCACCACCAACCCCCTCACCCCCTTTATGATTATTGTAATTGTTGACTGTTGAGAGAATAGAATAATATTTTTCCTGAAACACGCGCAACTCTGCTTATGGAATTCCACCTAGAAGGAAAATGTATAACCTTTTTCAAATAAACAAACCACATATAAGCTAATCCGCAGCAGCTTGGAGGAGGGCTCGTTAAATGTAATCATGGTCATGGTCCATATTCCATAATATCACATTATGGAGTAGATAAGTGAAGTCTTGGAAGTTAGGGACAAATGTCTCCAATGAAATAAAAGTTCTTTTTTTTCCCCTCCTGGTATCCAAGTAAACAATAGTTTCCTGGATCTCAAATTGTTTGATGACTATATTATGACTGAAAATATAGTAGAAGATTAATTACTTAAATTAGATCAATGTGATGTCTAGGAGTCAATTATGTACGGTTAGGACCAAAGCAATATGGCCAAAATAACAGAAAGTAGCATATTTGTCCACAACCTAAAAAACTATGTATTGTTTAAAAAGTGCCTATCCAAGAGGGGCAGATATAGAAAAGATCCATCAGGGTAAACTTATGTTACCAGTGTATGAATGAAGCGGTCTCCCAGTTCTGCTACTATTGAAGCCTACTTGGGGTTTCCGTCTACGTTCATTATGCCCTGCAAGGCGTTTACGACAGCTGCGCTTACCATCATCAAATTCACCCAGCAAGTGGAACCTGGATAACCAAAAACTCGTATATGTTACAGCAGAAGAAAAATGGCACATCAATCCATAGAAACATTAAACAGTTATCGTGATTCCCTCTATCCTAAAAAAATTCTCACTTCTAAATGGCCTTTCACAGAACAACCTTGCAAAGAAGGCAGTATCAGAAAGTCGAATTGAGATGCCACAAACAAGAGAAAGCACACATTTTACTTTGGGAAATCAAAGGCAATAAATGTGAGACAAAGATAATAGTAGGTGTCACTAGTATGCATGAGAACAAGAACAGGGAAAGAATGAGATGCTAACTTATGAGCTATATCAAAAATAAATAAATTTTGAACTGGCCACAAAGGAAAATGAATCAGAAATGGTGGTTAGGAAAAATGTAAGCAGCGTTTCGTCAAGAAAATACTTTAACACGAGTACAAAGTGGATCGGCAATGTCATTGATAGACCTGTTCTAGGCAAACGATAATACGCAACACCAATCATAGACAATTGACTAATTGAGTAAATAAGAGTGAAAGATCTATAAAGTCATTCACAAGCCAAAAGTCATTTATTGTTTCTTTTAACTTATTTGGTATAAGCATTATGATTTATGATAATCAGTTCCATAGCAGATGACAAAAAAAGTTGCAACAAGGAAAACAAAGGAGATGAGCAAAGTGAAGGTATTGAGAAACTACAGTTAATTAACAGGAAGCATTATCAAGAGTTCAGGGGAAAAGGGGGTAAAAGAGAAACTAGTTCTGGAAAGGAAAGTAAACCATACCATTAACACAAAACATCAGTCCTTTTCCTCAAATTTCGGTGCCAAACGAAAGCCTAGATGCTAATAAAGACCAAGGCAGAGAGACATACTAACCTGCTACATTGCTGACAAAATCTCTGCTCAATGCCATTAACAATGACTTTACCAGTCTTTGAGTGAACATCACAAACTTTATGCCTCTTGTGATAGTCTTTTGCAGATGTAAGATCTTTATTGCAGCCATAAACTTGACAATATGCAGTCTGAGAGCTCAAGCTCGTAGCTCGAACTCTCTTTGCCGGTGTTGAAGACTCTGCTGAAGACAAAATGGGAGCTGCTCTAGGTGATTTAGAATTCGGGTTGTCACCAAATCTACCCAATTTCAGATCAATGAACGATGACTCTCGGCTATTTGAATCCACCACTGAGCTTGAGAGTTTCGAACTCGTTTCATCATCCCCAGAAATTGCATTAGAAGTAACCATACTGGGACTGATAATGTCTCCAACATTAGCATTACTGTTAACTACATTCCTCACTGAATCATGGGGAAATTGTTGTTTTCTCATCATTTCTGCAACACCCACTTCAGCAAAACCAGGATTTTCCACAGATTGTTGGCTTGGGCCCAATACAGTATTCTCATAACTAAAAGGAGCCTTAAAATCCCACCCCATCAATACATTTTTAGTTCTAAACATTGAATCAGAAGGGGAGACTGTTTCACTTGATGCATAACCCTTGTCCAGAGAATCAAAGCACCAGGATTCCATGATATACACAATATCTCAAAATGCCAAATACCACATAAAGGGCTCCAAGATAATCTATCAATCAATTCCCCAGTAACATGTTCTGGCACTAAAATTAAGCCTCAAATTCAACAATAAAAGCCTCAAAAACAGCTAATCATGTGACAAACAAAACCCCATTGAAAACCACCTCATTTTCATCAATCACTCAATTTTTGAAATTTGAGGCTGAAAATTTGTAGCAAATGAAAATTCTGAAGAAACCCATCAAAGAAAATGCAAAACTGAGAAAACCCAGATAGCACAAACCCTCATCAGAATCTCAGTCAACACTGAGTCAAAAGAAACAGGCAGATTGTTGCAATGCATATATCACTAAATACCCACCAACAATGCAGAAGAAACAGCTCATATACTTGATTAAAGAGCGATTAAGTGTCCCTAAATATGAAAATTGCAACTGCCTTAATGATGAGGAGAGAGAAAAGAGAGAGAGAGAAAAGGAATACCAGTAGTTTGATGAGATGATGAAGCAGACACACAATTACAAAAGTGTGGGCATATTAACAAGGAAGAAGATTTTGTGGGTTTATCAAATTTTCAAGTATCTGAAGCTTAATGGGTGACCTTTGTGGTGGCTTTTCCTTGTAGTAGCTTTTTAGCAAGCATTGAGAGAGAGAGGAGAGAGAGAGAGAGAGGAGAGAGAAAGAGATGTTTTTCTTTTTCTTTTCCACACTTTTTCCTGAGGGTGGGGAAGAAGGAGAGAGACAGAATTGAAGAAGAAAAAGTGTGTCCTCAGCTTTGTAGTGCTTTTCTCACCAGCTGGGAATTGTTATTTTCCACACTTCTTCAGATTTGATGTGTTGCTTACTATTATTGTTGCCCAGAAAATTTGGAAATTTTTGTGTTGTATGTGAAAACAGCTTTTGGTGCTTGTTAAAAGGTAAAATTTTATGTTAGGAGCTGGTTTTTAGCCATGCTCAAGAGTAAGGAAGAAAGTTCCTCCTTGCAACACCTTAAAAAAAACATAAGAAAATATATATAATATGAGTCCTGTCACAAAATGAGTTTAGACATACGACATCAAAATATACCGTAATATGATATTCCTACTAGTAGCTGTTGATTTATCAAAATCAAGATTTATCTTATAAATGATCTTTGACTGCGGTGAAGGAATATCCATGAAAATGCTAGCAACTAACAACAACTCATTAATGGCAAAAGGAAAACATATTTAGATAAACCTCTATTCACAATCATCATCATTATTCCTTCTGTTCTTTATCATATCATTCTTTTAATCTTGCTTTTACTTTACCTTAATTTTACATTAATGAACCTTAAACACTTGATGCCTCCTTTTCTTTTCTTTTTTGCCCTTTTGGTTGGAACCTTAAACATTGATTTTGTTGGGAGGAAGGTGTCTAACACTTGGTTTTTAAATCCATATAGTGTGGTATGACTAAAGCTATAGCTTTCAAGATAAGGCACATACAATCCCTACTTAAGGGACGTGTTAGGACTTAGAATGTGTTCTTTTCTCTTTTTATTTCTTTTTTTATTTCTCTCTTATTTATTTATTTATTATTATTTTTTTTGGTGTGTGGGGTTTGGTGCGTGAGATATGAATTAGAATAATAATATGCAAAATGACAACATGGTTCCAAGTAATTATAGGTCTAATCAAGTGGTTTTTGTGAGAGAGTATAGTGGTTTTCACTTAATTGTGATGTGGGATCGAAACATACTATCATTAATGATAAGATAAGATATTTTTTTTTTCTTTAAACCTTCTCTTACTATAATTGATATTTTTGGAAGTATGCTTAAAGTTAAGGAGCAGCTAACATTATCACATAGAAATTTAGTTGACTAACCATTCACAAGAATCATAATTCACTTACAAACTTATTAAAAATTATGTAAATTGGTTTGGTTAATAATATAGAAATTATGTTTACATTGGTTAAGCAACTTCTCACATTCTTGAAAAGTAAAACTTGTTGAAATATATTTTAAGCAACCTTAGGACAAATTAAGGATAACTTGACCTACTCTTCCAATAACTTTGGACCAAATGAGTTATGTTCTCCTTCACCATATCTTGAATGAAAATATTGATTCTATAAATCACCCACTTTATTAAATAGGTATGATTTGGTGAACTAATGTCATTCTTATAGACAAAAAGTTGTTAAACATATACATGTATGTTCCTTAAAAGGCATGTCTATTTCCTTCAGACACGATTCAATACTACAAATAGCATTCTTCGCTAGTTTAATGAGTTCATCAAAATATATTCTTCGTCATATATCAGTTGCTACTCTTCTATCTTTGAGTACATTAAAAAAAAAAAAAAAAAAAAAAACCCAATGAAAATATAGATTATAGTATGTAGTAGTTAAAATAAAGTACAAAGTAATTATATTAAAGAGGTGCCAATTAATCCATTAATAATAAACAAGTCACAATTTGTACAAATGATTTTGGCCTTTTTCATTAGTGGTTTCCAAGAATTGTTAGTTCACTTTAGACTTTGGCTTTATTTTAGTCCATAAGAAGTTAATGACCAAGATGTATCTTCTTGTCCCATTCAATTGTTACAAATAAATGAAGAAACAATAATAATTATTATTATTATTATTATTATCCCACATAATAAATTGGGAAATAAAAGGCTGTAATTAGCTGAAACTCAGCTGTGAAAACATCAAAAGAGAATATTATTCTCTCTCTAGGAGTAGAAACTGAAAAAGGCATGCATGATCGAGTGTAAAATAATTTGAAGCCCACACGAAAAGGTTACATATGTAGTAACATATATACAGTCTCTATCTTAGCTAGAAAAAATAGTCACAATTCTTCATTATTGTTTGAAATTAAAAAAGATGTAATAGTGAGATTTGAAAATGAATGTTCAATGCAATTTCAATAACACACGTAAAAAAAAAAAAAAAAAAAAAAACTAAGACATTATCAATTATGTTGGCAACATCCTAGGCAGGTCCCCCACTTCTGCTACATATATAGATATCTCCTACCTTATCAGCTTGCTTCATCCCCTCCAATCCTTCACAATTTAATTTGGACCATTTCAATTAAGCCTTCATGATCAAGCAATATTCATCCAATAATGGATTACTCTAGCCAGGTTAAATCAAAAGAATATAATATTCTTGACTAAAACAACAATGTAAGTAAATTGAGGGTGAAGTGATAACACTAGCCCTCGATATCCGAGGATTATTAGATTCTGATTTAAAGATTTATTCGACCATTCTTCATCCACGATCCCTTGGATTATTTATGGGATTATTGGTTTGCTAATCGGATCTATTCGGACAATCCTTGTTAGTTTAGAAATAAATCAATTATGTACGTAAATTAGTGTGGTAAATTTCACCGATGTATCGTGGTTAAGCAAGAAGATTCAAATAAATAATAGAGGTCAGATCGAGTAAATTACATATTGAAGGGGTGGTAATGGCCTTGAGGAGCATATAAGCTTTATCAAAACGTATTTTTTCGGTTTTATGACCATGAAAAAAGGGTGTACGAAAATGCTATCCGTACGGGCCATTGATTGGGTTTAACATAGCACCTCTTTAACATATATAAGTATACATCACTTTCTCTAAATAAAGAACACTATAAAATCTAAAACTATATAGCTGACTACTAAATTGAAAATTTAAAGCATATAATTCAAATAAATAAAAAAAAAAAATATGCTTAAATAATTTGATGATACTACTTATATCACTAAGGTGCATCTCTGATCTTTTCAAGAAACCCAATAGAAACTCCATAGTTAAGCTTGCTTGGGTGACAATAAGTAATTGAGATGGATGACCTTCTAGGAAGTTTTTGAAGTGCATGTGAGTGATAATTGAGCATGTGATGTTATGTGGGGTCAGTTCTCAGCCATGAAAGCGAATCTTCACAGCACTAGCAAATTGCATTGAGGTCCTGAGGATATGGTGTTACAAATGGTATCAGCAAATCAACCCTAGGATTGGATTGTGTGCTAAGCCTCTAGGCCAAGATAGCATGGTCAGTCGCCTAACAAGGATGGATTCCAAGGCTAGATTAGTGTCCATGCACAATGAGGAAGTTGGATTTTTTTGAGTGGGGATGAGTTTAATACCCCAAGATTTTATGGTTGAGAATAGCATAATGGTTTGATAGTACTACTCATCATATCAACATAGTGCATATCATTTTCAGGGAACCCAAACCTAAAAAATTCCACTGTTAAGCGTGATTGACTGGCAAAAGTTTGGAAAGGCTCGTAGCAATCTGTGGAGTCAGCTTCAGCTAAGAAAATGAAATTTGGTAGCATTAATTGCTTGCGTGAAGGTTGGAGTGTTACAGACATCTTTGGTTAGGTAAATTGTTCACATCTTTATCACCCTATGGAGAGATAACACCACGTCCACTACTAGCTTAGGGCTCTTCAGCTATTTCATGGATATTCTCGATTCCCACGTCGCCAATTTGTCAAAAGCCTATGAACTAAACCAAAACTCCACAAGACGAAATCGTGCATATCGAGGAGTGATGGAGGTTTGGGCTAGGCTTTTATTAGATGCAAGCTCAAATATGTAATTATGAGGTTATTGGGTTAACGGATATTAAGTCCTAAGGTTATTGGTTTAAGAGGTGAGATTCGAGGGCGTAGGGTTAACAACTTAGGAGGGTTTGCTAAAGAGCATGAAGCTAAGCAAACAAGAATGTACTATTGTAAATAATTATGGAGAAATATATATAATAAATATTATAAAAGATTAGAAAGATAATGTCCTGCAACAGCCCATAACTAAGCCTTTGGCTCGCTGCGTGGGTGGGCCACCGTTATGCCTGTTTGGTCGGCGCTTCTACGGCCTCTCAACGCCTGTTTTGCTCCTTCTACCACACCTCTAACATGTCATCTAACCTCTTAACCTGCCTTTGAGACTAAACCACTGATTCGAGACACATCCTAACATGATTCAATTTTCCTGAATCTATTAGTCATGTAAATTTTATGTTGTAAGAAATTATGATTTTTTTTTTCTTGGTTGCATAGGATTCTAGGAATTTGGATTGCGGAAAAGGTTTCATAATTCTAGTCCAGTTAGAACTTTAGTTGGGGTCATCTATATAAAGACATGTAGACCTCTATGATTTTAAGCATCGTATTCCTAGCACATAAGCAGTTAAGAGGCATGCTATAGAAAGATGTCAAGGATCTAAAAGCACAATTGTGCTTACTACTAAAGCATAGTTGTGCAGGTTTTGTGGATTTGTGGTTTTTAACCAAATTAGGATATTTGACGTTGTAAAAAAAATCTCTTATATTGTTTTGCAATGTTTACTTGTATTTTCTAAGAATTAATTATCTAGCTAACAACTTTTGAAACCTGAAGTTATTTAGTTGGGCTTTAATTTACTTTGGAAGCAAACATGGAGGTTAGATTTGCACAAATTGTGATATGAACAAAAGGTAATTGATAGTCAATATGAAGGTGCTTTAGTTTAGTGAAACATTGATTTTCAAAACTATTGTGTAATTCTAAGATTAATGTAACTCACAAGAGGTCGATCTACAAATAATAAAAGATCTCTTCATAAGCAGTATTTCCATTTATAAGAGTTAAACATTTGATCTTACTCATTATTCAGAACACTTGTAATTCGAATATATGTTTTGGGGCCCGAAGGTGGATCTCCAAGGATACGATGATTCATCATATCATGGATATATACATGATGGCTAGAGGTTTCAAGAATGACAAGAAGTTGCGAATTTGGAAAAAAGTGAAAGACCAACGAATGAGGGAGGTTGACTAAGTATGAGACAACAATTTTAAATGGCACATGTTAAAGAAAGCAAATGTACTTGTCATTGAAAGGTATAGCTAGCCTTTGTATTGGAAGGTTTTAAAATAAGGGGATTTTTTCAACTCATACAAGAATAATTGTTATCATTTTAATCGGAATCAAATTGTTTATTTCAATTAAAGATAAAACGATCATGCTAATCAATTTGATTGGAATCGATTTATTTTTGGTTTTAATGTAATTTGATAAGTAATTTAATCAAAATGGTTTAATGAGAATAAATAAAAGTATAAAGAATGTTTTACTTAAATCTATGATGGAGATTAGTTTCAATGGACACCATTAGATGATATTGTAAAATTTTCGATATGATGAGATGACCGACTTATTCATATCTCCACCAATTTAGAGTGATTCATAGACAAAACAAAAACTATCGAAATCATATCATTTGAATACAAATACCATGGTTGATTGAGAAAGATGGACCTACTATTTCTAAGAACCAAGGTTCGATAATCCTTTTTTTAAAAAAAAAAAAGATAACATAATCGTATTGAATCTCAAAAGCCATAGATAAAAAATTCTGTACCTACCTAATTTGCTAGTGATCTATTCAAATCGTCATTATAATACGGACTCTCACTAAGAAGAATAATCGAATTCACATAATATAGTTTGTGAGTTTGGGGTGGGTAGCGAAGTGGCGGATCTCCTAATAATATTGAAAAAAGACATGGATTCGATTCTCACTTCCCTAAAAATGTATTTAGATGACATCTGCTACTTCTACTGTCTCCTTTTCTGTTTCATTTTTGGTGGATAAATTTTGTAATATGGAGGCTATATTACAAGCTCACTATATTTCTCAAATCAAACATGATATAAAAAAGCTTTGGTCACATATCCCTAAGTATTATTGAATTACAACAACATTGCATAATTTATTAAACTATAGGATATGGCTTATTTTACACTTTTTAGTGAACTACTCTTGTTTCCAATCACAAAACTGTGAAATGTATAGTTTCCCTTAGTGAAATAAGAGGGGAATAAAAAGTAAAATATAATGTGGATTCGCCATGTTTATTTTTACATATTGAAACTACAACATTATGGAATGAAATAAACATCGTCATTTTATTAATAGTCCGCCTCGTATAAGGTAGCTTTATAAATAAGATACGTTAGTAGCACTTTTAATTTTGTCATATTATTTTTTGGATCATCAATATTATTATTATTTTTTTTTTGGTCACTAATACCAGTTTTTAGTACAATAGTACTACTAATTAGTTTAACATTACCAGTTTTAAAGTCACCAGTTTAGTGGCCTCATATATATGAGGCCGCCTCATTTGATATTTCGCGTTTTATTAATGACATTTTAATAGAATATTGAATAAATAAATCATGCATATATTGATTGTTAAGACAATAATTCCCACATGTAAGTATTCCACATTGATAAAGTTGAGGAGATCGAGGAGATTAGCATATAAGTTTGGTGGGTTACTTCACCTAACACCAATTGGTTCTAAGATGGACCATCACTTGATCTTTGTACAATCTACATCTTCTCTTTGTGCTTTTGACCCACTAAAAATTCTAATCCATTATTGCCCTAGAAAGGGGCCCATTGTTTGAGAGAATTGGAGAAAGATTTGATTTGTTGTTTGGTGTATGAATATCCAATACTATTATGTGCCTAAATAAAGGTCGTCAGCCTCAAGAAGGGCATGTTGAACCTCTGAATGAGAAAGTCGATCTACATGTGAGTGTCTCACATTGATAAAATTGGAGTGAGGAGATTAGCTTATGAGTTTGTTGGATTACTTGACCAAACATCAATTGGTTTTAGAATGAATTGTCACTTAGGCTGATATACAGTCTAGATATTATTCCTCTTCTGCATATCTAAGTAGGCCCAATGAGTATTTAATACCTCTCAAGGTTGAGATTGGCAAGCTAGCTTACAACATATATATAGTATGAGACATTGCAAATGTGATGTTTCTAGCTTCCCATCCTTCTTCCTTTGTCTGATATTAACAGTAATTGAACAATGTGGTGGTAGGGCTATGAAACAACTATTTTTCTTTTTAGTTGAAGCTTCTTCTGTCAAATCTTGAGAAGGGGACTCATCAATTGCTGTCTTCAACTCTAGGTAGATTGAGGTAGTTTTAGAAATTATTTTATGTTGAGCACCGCGCACAATTTACCGAATGAGTTAAGGTTATGTTTGGTAAAATTAGCTATAGCTGTATATCTGTAACTATTGTTTCAAATGTTGTATGGTAGTTGAGAGAAAAAAGAACAATCTGCAAGTTTCAAGCTCTAATTTTTACTCAAAATGTAGCTGTCAAGTGAAATCTAATATGGGTAACTTCCAAAAAAATTAGCTGTAGATGTCAAGTGAAATCTAGTTGTTGCCTCAAATCTTGTCTGGTAGTTGAGAGAAAAAATAACAAGATGTAAGTTTCAAGTTGTAACTTTTACTCAAAAGCTAACTGTTGGTGCCAAATCTAGCTTAAATGGACAAAGTGGTGTATTAGGTTTGCGGCAGTAATGTCTTCGGAGTTCGGATTTTACAAATAGATGAAGTGATGATATCATTTGTTGTTGTTTGATTTTCATGATGTTTGATATATATTTGTGATTTTTGTATGATTGCCTTTTTAAGTTCGTGGTAAATTGTAATAAGATACAATGCATTGCATTTAAATAGGTAAATGATGCTCTCATGTGCATCTAGAGATACTCATTATGAATCTGTGTTTATATTATATGAATCTTTACCATATGACAAATACATATAAATTTGTGGTAATATTTTATGAATCTGTACAATAGACAATCAATCTTAGTCAATATTCACGATTTTTTTTTTCAATTATCACAATTTTTGTTTACAAAATTTTTTAAAAAAAGTTAGATAATTTCCTTTAAAAGTAATGATAGGTGGTCAAGAACTTACGCTTATAAATATGTGATTATATTGTTATGAATCTATGCAATATAACAATGAATATATAGTCAATATTGACTAAAAAAAAAACAGTTTAGAAAAAAACTATTTCATAAAGATTTTTGATTATTATTATTATTATTATTATTATTATTATTATTATTATTATTATTTGTCAATAAGTTATAAATAGTAGGTCATGAATTTACGGTCTAGCGGTTATGAAATATATCTATAACTCTTATATAAAGGAACTCCTGACCTTTGGTGTCCAAAAAGTATTTTTCAATTTTAGCCTTTTCTATATTGATAATGGTTTACTTTCATAGGTAGTTTTAAGGATAATATAGTCACTAGAATTTAGGGATTAGTTAACCAATTTGAAAAACAATTAAATAAATATGTAAATTTGAAAACAACAGTTACTCACGCCTGTAGTTTTTAAGTTTTCTACTT
>BSSO01003773.1:0-15776 GCA_030267885.1 Mesembryanthemum crystallinum
AAAGATATGATAGTGTTTTTGTGAAACAACCAAATTAGGAAAATGGTAGAGTTATTTAGGAACGGAGGGAGTAATATTTTTCTAGGTACTTGAATTTTGTATATTCCCAATTTGGGTACATGAGGTTTTAGGGAAAATACCACTCTAGGTACATAAGATTTGATGTATTCTTCTTGTAGCTTTGCAAATTCCCACTTTGGTTATCTTAGGATTTAGGAACAAAATATGATGTATGTATATGCATAGACCTGTCAAACGGGTCGAGCGGGTCGGGTCGATCTCAATTTGTGGGTTTGAGATGCATTTCCATGGTAATATTTCTTGTACTTTCCAAATTTCAAGTTAGTTTTTGCCGGTTTTTTATCGGTCGGGTCGGGTTTTCGGGTTAACTCCATTTTTGTGCCTATTTTAGCAGGTCGGGTCGGGTTCGGGTCGAGTTGATCTCAATTTGCCGGTCTAAAATGCATTTCTATGATAATTTTTTGTATGCTTTTAGATTTCAAGTTAGTTTTTGTCGGTTTTTTATCGTGCGGGTCGGGTCGGGTTTTCGGGTTGGATCAAGTTTTGCCAGGTCTATATACTCCCTCCGTCCCACCCACACGTTACCAAACCATTTTGGGTGCGGAGTTTAATACAAGTTTCAATTGGTTAAATGTTCCAATTATGCCCTTCAATTATGTGTGAGAGAGGAAAAAAAATAGAAAAGGATAAAATATGAGAATGTGAGAGAGATAAAAAATTAGAAGAGAGAGCGTGATTGGAAAGAGAGTGTTGGAGAGAGAGAGTGATTGGAGAGAGAAAATAGATATTTTTATTGTATTATGGAGATATCGGAGGGGTAATATAGGGAGGTTATGAGGATTTATTTGGTTTGGTAGCGTGTGGGTGGGACAAATTAATTGTTGGTTTGGCAACATATGTGCGGGACGGAGGGAGTATGCATCAAAATTAGACCTAACACACAAGTTGATCAGGTCAGGTTTAGGTTTAATGATTTTAGTAGTTGAATCCGTTTTCGGATCGAGTTATGTTTCTTTTTCCATTTGAGTCGAGTTTAGGTCGGTTTTCGGGTTTTTGCCAGCTCATCTTTAGAAAAGACCAAAGAAATGTGTAAAATCCTTTTGGGCCATAGCCCCCAAAACAAACCGACTATGAATCGGATACATCCATTCACATCTCCATTAAAGCCCACCATAGTTACATACCTTGACAAAGAGAGAGAGAGGAGAGAGAAAAACCCCGAGAGAGTGACAGTTTAGAGAGAGAAAGAGATGGACAGAGAGTGGGGATCGAAGCCAGGGAGCGGTGGCGCCGCCTCTGCACAGAATGAAGCAATCGACCGCCGTGAGCGTCTCCGGCGACTCGCCCTCGAGACCATTGATCTCGCCAAAGACCCCTATTTCATGCGCAATCATCTCGGCAGGTCACCACACTTTCTCTCTCCTCGAATTTTTTTTGTGTGTTGATTGTTGTGTTTAGTTGTTTGTTCTTTTGGTGCTGATTTTGATTGTTTTGTGTTTCAGTTATGAGTGTAAGTTGTGCCTGACTTTGCACAACAATGAGGGTAACTATTTGGCGCATACACAGGGGAAGCGGCATCAGACCAATTTGGCTAAGCGAGCTGCTCGCGAAGCCAAGGAAGCTCCTGCTCAGCCTCAGCCTCATAAGCGCAAAGTCGCTCCTCGTAAAACTGGTTTGTTCTCTTCTTTGTTAGTCATTGTTGTGCTTTAATTGGTTGCTATAGATGTTGCGGTTTTGTGGTTCCATACTCTTGAGAAGAAAATAGAGGCTAGGGTTGTATAATTTAGTTTAACTGTTGGGTTTCTTAATGGGCAATAAGTGACTTTAGCTAGTTACTGAGAATTTCGGGTGGGAAATTCTTGGTGAATTGGGTTTTGTTTTTCGGAATGCTCATAGGTGCACGAGGTAGTGAAATTTCAAAGTGCACCCACTTATGATTTCTCTTATAATGGGTTGGGCTATGATAACAAGTAGGTTTGGGGTAAATTGCCTAAGTATGTTGAAACGGGTGCACCCATCCTTTTTAGACCCGAGAGTACCTTATAACTTACATGTTTTGGGGGGTTGAGGGATGTTACTTGTTAGTTTGTTGCTGCTTATTTTAAGGGTTAGGAGTTGGCTACAGGCATAGGTGCATTTTGTTATGAGAGAGCTTTCTGAATGACTGAAATTAAGTTGAAATGTAGAATTATGTTACACACACTCTTCATTTGTGTGGTCACCTGGATGCTTTAATTTAAGCGAAGAAAGGCAAGAGCATGCAAAATTTCCGAAATAATGGAGCCCACTCCTGATTATGTACCCAAGAATCCATTTGGGATACTTCATACTTTGATCCAAGTTCACTACGTAGCACCCAGAAGTTTCTCCTTCTCGTTTTTTCCTCTTCTTTGGGGGTTGGGGGTTTGGGGGGATGCAAAGGAAGAGTTAGCTAGGATTTGGGTATGGGTTATAGGCACCCTACAATTACACATTTTGGATTCTGGATATTTGGACAATGATATGGTCACCAAGTTTTGCAGACTCTTCATTTCAACAAGAGTAGCGGTGTCAGATCCTCATACACTAAGATACACATGACACTTGGACACTCCAAATTAGGCTAAAATAAGAAATAAAAGTCATGAAAATAGATGAGGCTGATCCTTGGATCCCCGGACAAACTAAGATACCAAATTTAAGCCAAGGATGTGCAAGTTTTCATGAATAGAAGAGTGTGCCCGTAAATATGTATGTGATCTTGTGTGATGCTTATTACAAGGTTTGTGTAACATATAACTAAAAGACGCTTTGTTCTCGAACTCNCTGTTGTGGTGTGTGTGGATGGGAGAGTCAATTAGCGTTTTGGCCTGGGTTATGTAATCTTGTTAAAGGTTTCTGTTTCATTCTATGTTAATTCTATTAGCGGTAAATATGTTCTTGTTGACCAGTAAACTGTTATATTTACACAGGAGAGGGGATAAGAACATTATGGTTATAATGGGTGAGGTGCTGTTGGCTATGAGTCTTTGACAGTAATAACTGGAGAACAAAGTGTACTACAGATCGGATCTGAGTACTCTTTGTATGCTATTGCTGTTTGTAGTGACTATGAGAGTGTTCGACAAGTGACTTCTCAGTTGATGTTGTTATATGCTTATATGCCAGTATAACATAGCAATTTGAGTTTAAATGGTTATGAAAGGTGATAAAATATAGAGCAGCAGCTTTCTGAGGTCACTTGAACAATACAACATTTTGGGCACCAGACAGATTTGTCAGTGGATCTATTTCTCAAAGTGAAAACAATAGCTCTATTAAAGGCTTTAATAGTTTGTTTATAAAGTTTAGGTCTTTCTAGGGTTATGAGTTAAATGGAAATTCCAGCTGGTTGGGTTTTTAGAAGATCAGAAGAGTAACAAAGGGTAAATTATAGGTAACCTACTAACCAAAGACATGGACTAGGGGACAGGGGTTTGTGGAAGATCCTCTCTGAACAAGAGAACCACCCTGCAAACAGGCAATCTTTTTCCAGAAATTTTGTCAACTATATTCATTTCATAGGAATATTTTTCTGAAAATCTGTCTCGAAGGTGCCTATGTGCTTCTTTCCTTCTTAACATAAGCACAATAAGGGTATATTCATTACGTCTGGACTTTTAGGTGTTGGAGCTGGAAGTTGTTGGAGTTTGTTGGAATTGTGGTTTTTTGTGACTCAAATGTGTTGGAACTTTTTTGTTGTTTGTTTGAAGTTGCTGGAGATTGCTGAAACTTTTTACCGATTGCTGGAGTTTGCTGGAAGTTGTTGGATTTCGCTGGAAAATGCTCAGTTCCAACAAATATTAGACGGAAAGAACATGCCTAAAATCTAGATTTGGTGAGGAGATTTATTTTCTTGAAGATTTCTTGGGCAGGAGCGATTCTTTTAAAAGCTCACTCTCTTTCCCGTTATTGCATAAAATTAAGCTTTTAGGGCTCTCCAACCTGATAACGTTAGGTATCAAGCTCTCTGAAAATTGGCACCACTTGAATCTCTATCTGATCAGTTTCTACTTTCTAGTTAAGGCATTAATTTTTGCCTTTTTTTGTTGCCATTTCATTTGATTAACTATCATTGAAGCTCCTCTCCTCCCCTCCCCTTGGCTCCCCTCCCTTCCACATCGAGCTTTCACCATGGCTACCATCTACTCCCATCCCCAACCGTGGTTGCATGTACAAAAGCACCACTTGGTGACAACCACTATCAGCCAACCCCTTGTTAGGACTTAGGAGCCACTATCACCAGCCAGCCCCTTGGCAGAAACCACTATCGCCAGCCAACCCCTTGGCAGAAACCACTATCGCCAGCCAACCCCTTGGCTTCTACCATCCTCCAACCATCTTCTATTGCTCGTCTGCGTGAGAGAGATATATAGAGATATATTTAGAGAGGAGAGAGAGGATGTCACTTAATTAGCGTATCCACATGTAAGTTGGACCACGAGCTGAATTCCAGATCTCTCTCTCTCTCTCTCTCTCTCTCTTTCTCTCTCTCTCTCTCTCTCCCTTGTGCTCTCTCTTCGATTTTAAATGGCTGTTAATCGTGTCATAACCGATAATTTTTACGGGAGTACATCGGATGTTTGAAACATACATCCTCACATCCTCTTCAGTAGTCATGAAGTTGATTTAATATGAGGTTAGCAATGAGGATTGGAGTTGGAGTTCATCATGTTTCTGCAATTCTATGACTTTGTCTTATAACCAGATATGTGTTGGTTGCTTGAAGATGATGAAAAGTTGTTGCACCTGTTTGTGGGCCATGTTTGCTGCCATTTCTGGGGAGGAAAGAAGTTTATTGGTTTCTATTCTTATATTTAAATGTGTCTTGTTGTGCTTTTGTTAATTAATACAGATGGGTTGCCTTTCTTTATAAATGTTGATAGTAATGACTTTGGTGTTAGCTATTGTGATTATTTGAGTTGTGGAATTTCCTAGTTCCTACTAGTTTTAACTCGAAAAATTCAAGTGAGGAGCGATTATCAAGCTTTAATTAAAAAACTTAAATATGAAGCCTTTTGGCTGTTGTTGTATGTAAGTTGTCCTTTCAAAAATAGATCAAGGTGCACAACTAGGTTTTGCACATGCAGGAGATCTTGCGAACGCTGAATGCAGGCGAAGAGATGAACATTTTTCCATTTAGATTCTTCAGCTGATGCAAACAGGACTTAAAGTGATACCTGGAACAATCATCTACTTGACCACTGTAATACACCTTCTTTATTGTTACTCCTCTTCCCTCTCTCCTTCAGCATATTCCCACACAAATTTAACACCATTCATCCAAGTTCTAACCATTCACCTGACACTTGTTTTTGGACATGCTTCCTGTAGTGGGGATGTGCTTTTGCTTGTCCATTTGCTTGGCTAGTTTGATTTTTTTTATAAACAACTCATTTTGAAATTTACACGTGTTGGACTGTCCTTCGCCATCACTACTTTCGTGCTTCGCTATTGAAATTTGAAGAAGAGAAGCTTGCATCAGTTGTAGCTTGATGTTGACTTTGCCAACCAAAAAGAACAAAGTTGTGGATGCTGAAGTGATATATCTTTATCTTGATTCGTTTGAAGCTACCCACCTATTTTAGATGGGTGTATCTTTATCTTGATCTCGTCGAAGATTGTTTTTCTTTCCTGACTTTTGCACAACATTCTTTATATTTGGTTTGATTCAACTGCACTGTCTTTCATTGCTATGGATTCCAAAAATTGAGGTTGGAAATTGGTATTTTTAGTAGGCTCCTTGGAATTTGGGGAAATTTAGTTTGCCCTACTTCTTGTTTGACTTATAGATTGTCTATGGTGAAGTTGCATAAAGTTGCCTGGTAGTGCAACTTACCATAAAACCTTGGTTGGAGGGGGTATAGTAGCCTTCTTGTACTATAATTTTTTATGTTTTGTTTTGAGTACATCCAGCAGTCATGCATTCTTTTCTGTTACACTACTCTATTGTTTCTGTGTTCTACCACCCCTCGGAGGTCTAAGTTCTGATTTCTTGTTCATGCAGTTAAGATTGGTAGGCCTGGGTACCGAGTGACAAAGCAATTTGATTCTGAGACAAAGCAGAGGTCTCTCCTTTTCCAGGTATATACTGTGATTTGGATATATGAGTTGCAAATATATGCTCATGGGCTATTGTACTTTTTGAATAGGAGTTAACACTGATTTATGTGTATGTGAATGCAGATAGAGTACCTTGATATTGTGGAGAACACGAAACCGAGGCACCGGTTTATGTCTTCATTTGAGCAGGTAAATTGACATGTTGCTTGACATTTCTAGCCAGATTTAGGTGCTCTGTTGTTTGGTGGTTACTTAATCTAGTTGCTTCTAAATCTGCTATTTTTTTTTTTTTTTTGAATTGCAGAGGGTTGAGGCCTTTGACAAAAGGTTCCAGTATCTCCTCTTTGGTGCAGAGCCTTATGAAATTATAGCGTTTAAGGTAATTCTAATTGGACTGTAGCGAATTCTTCTGTAGCGATCACACTTGACAACATTTAATAATATTGAATTGATCATAACTTTTGTTGGTAATCTTTGCATTTCAGGTTCCCAGCACAGAAGTAGACAAGTCTAGCTCAAAATTTTTCTCACATTGGGATCCCGACTCCAAGATGTTTACGGTATATTAGACTTAACGGTTTTGACATTGATTATTTGTTTTTGATAATGCAAGTTATTTTGGGTTACACTTTGGATAATATTTTTTGGCTAATTCTGGTTCACTTGCGTAATTGTGCAGTTACAGTTGTACTTCAAGGCCAAGCCACCAGAGGCAAACAAGCCACAACCTCCTCCTGCACCCAATGGTACTACAGCTCCTGGTGTTCCACCAAGGCCTCTTGCACCGCCTCCTCCTCATGCTCCTCAGCCACCGCCACCAGGTCCTCCACCAAGTGCTCCATCTGGAAATCCCCCCAGAATGCCGCCTCCACCACCACCATCAATGGCCAATGGGCCAAGGCCAATGCCTCCTAGTGGAGCCCCTCCATCTGCCCCACCTCCCCCAATTGGGAGTGGGTCAATGGGGAATTACCAACCGTCAATGCCGCCACCACCACCCCCTCAAGGTTTCCCAGGCCAACAGATGCAAGGGCCGCCACCACCACCTCCAAACATGGCTTAGAAGATCTCCGGCTACTCACTGTTTGTAATGTTTGCTCTGTGAAAATCTGTACTAGATGGGGATCCATATTCTCAGTAGAATTTGTTTTGTATCATTCTGAGTTTCTGACCAGATGCAGCTATAGCTGAATAGATTGACTTGGCCCAGCCAGGAAGAAGGGATGTCAATCTGTTAACAAATTTCTTTCTTAACATTAAGTGCACTGATCCGTTGGTAATTATTTGGCATCAGTTCAGCAAAAAAAGTGATTCTTTTGCGTCCGACAATATCTTGCCTCCGTATCATCTTGAGCGTATTTGGCCTAACTTGTTAATTGCATGACCTCATCTATTTACTTTCCCTCATAATCAAACTTGTCCACATCCCTATTTTGAGCTTCTAAGAAACTAAAAATATCTTTCAAGGGGCCAAAAAGTACGAGTTAACAATTCGAAACTTGTGCTTCTCGGCTCCCTGTGAAGGAAGGTTGATTGTGAGGAAAATAGGGGTAGAAGCTCAAAGTTTTAAAAACTAGGCCAATACTTGTTGGTTTTGGTATTAGCATTGGAGGATATTCCATCCATGTCTAACTTGCAATGGTACATGAAGTGTTGCAGAGGGAGCCTACCAAACTTTGTCCAAAATTGAAGATTCAAGAATCGCATATTATTGATAATATTCTGTTTCCTGGTTAGTGGTAGGTTCCTTTTTTTCTTTTATTGGTAAAATCAGGTTGCTTTCTGTTACACTAGTTTACAAAAGGTACAACTTAGCAAAATTGACAAATATATCTGATTACTCAAACCAAATCATCTGATCCAAAATCATATCATACCCAATAAGGTGACCCAAATTGAATTTGATCCCATTCTGATTAGAGCCAATCAGAGTCGATTAGAGTTTTTTTAACGCATGTATTGAGAAACAAAACCCATATATGAAACAAATCAAATTAACCCGATTCGACATGTGTTTAATCCGAGTTTCCCACGACAGGATTACAACCAAAATTGAATAAATTAAACTGAAACTGATCTGGACGGCTTGGTTGCCACTTAGTTGCAAGTTGGGACTTTTATCGTATCTGTCAATGTAATCAACATCGGAAAAAGTGTCACAAAGAGAACCCAGAAGATCGAGTTCATATTTAGGACAAATAGTGTAACAATGAGGAGTCATTTCCTGGTTAATGAGACAATGCTCCCCAATGTTGTTATGCAAAGGGAAATTTACATGGGATGGAGAGAACCATGTGGTTGTCTTTGTCATTGTGTATGATGTTGAATGTTGAAGTACTCTTGTCCAAGTTTATCACCAGTGTATGTTTTGTACTGAAAACATCTTTTAGCCTGGCCAGGTCCAAGTACAAGTTTAGTAGTTATTGCTCAAGCAAATGCACATGGCTGGCATGCACAGCATTTGCACACTGGCAGTGCCAGTCAGTTTGCATTGTTCCCATTCTCACCAGTGCACGTTGTACGATCTATAATCAAATGTAGAAAAATCTTAAAAGAGTGAACTCTTTTAAATAAAATAATATTATGATATGATCCAATTGCAAGGTATGGGACTTGAGTCCCACATCGACCATATGGGGGATTAATGTAGGGTTTAAATAGACTTATGGGCTCTCCTACCTTATGAGCTAGCTTTCGGGGTTGGGCTCTCCCATAAGTTTGTATCAATTGGTATTAGAGGTAACCATCACTTCTCTGTGGGTGGTGACGCCAGTATTGCAGTGTTCGCCCGACCTTAGAAAAGGTTTAGCGCACAATGTGGAGTGTGGTGGATTGATATGATCCAATTGCAAGGCATGGGACTTGAGTCCCACGTCGGCCATATGGGGGGTTGAATTGGGTTGATGACACCGGTATTGCAGTGTTCGCCCGACCTTAGAAAAGGTCTAGCGCACAATCAGTCCGCAGGTGCCTGGGCTGTGGAGTCTGGTAGATTGATATGATCCAATTGCAAGGTATGAGAGTCCCACGTCGCCCATATAAGGGGGTTGATTGATATGATCCTGTGGAGTCTGGTAGATTGATATGATCCAATTGCAAGGTATGAGAGTCCCACGTCGCCCATATAAGGGGGTTGATTGATATGATCCAATTGCAAGGTATGAGAGTCCCACGTCGCCCATATAGGGGGTTGATGTGGGGTTTATATAAATTTATGTGCTCTCCCACCTTATGAGCTGGCTGTCATATTCTAAAATATAAATCTATCTATAATCTATATAATATAATAATAAGTTTAAAACACAATGACTCAACCAAAACTCGACCCATCAACATGCCATGTCAGCACCACATTCATATTCTCAATTTTAAAAAGAACAAAAATCATAGCTAAAAAAATTCGAACTCCAAACCTTTAAGTTTTGATTCTAACTCTTTACCAACTACTCCAACATTCATATGTGCTATTTTTACCTGAACTATTTATAATATGACAGTAAGTATCTTCATTTAACTCATTTTGATTCAATTTTTAAAAATGTCATATCAAAGAACGTTCAAAATAAAATAAATGAAGACCTATCAAATTCACTTGGTAAGCAATTATAGTTCTAATAGAAAAATGCTCACTCAATTTTTTTTTTCCCTAAAAGGACATCGAAGGGCCTGTTTGGCATGGTTATCAATTGTCAGTTTTCAGGTTTTTTTTTGATAACTCACAACCAGATTTTGGAAACCACTTTTTTTGGTTTTCAGTTTTTTTATTGTCAATTTTGAAAATTAAGCAGGGAACTGTAAGTACAAAAAATTTCAGCTTTAAATTAAATTTCGACAAAGAGTTGAAAATTTTTCAAAACCAAAAATTGGTAACTGGCAACCACCACCAACAGGGCCTAAGTTTATAAGTTGGCCAAATAGTAAAGTACATTATCAATTCTAATTCAAAATCAACCAATTCTAATAGGTAAAAGATCTACTTCCAATAGGCATGTTTTTTTAGTTACAGTCACACCTAACAGTCACACCTAATTAGATAAGATTATAAATGTGAGCGAAATTTCATTTTCAACGCATGTATTATGTGATGCAAAATTTCACATTAAATCGAATAAACACATAAAATTTCAAGAAAAAAAATGTTATACAAATGAACTCATGAAAAAAGAAAGAAAAAGAAAAATGTGATAATAATATTATAACAATCAATTTATCATAATTCTAATCTGTGCATCGCACGGGATACAAACTAGTTGTTGATTAGTTTAAAACACAATGATTCAACCAAAGCCCGACACGTCAGCATGCGATGTCATCGCTTAACACTGCCATATACACATTAACGTGTCACATGCATTGCCATATAAGCACCACATTCATCTTCTCATTTTTGAGAAAAATAAAAATCATAGCTAAGAAGATTTGAACTCCAAATCTTTAGGTTTTGAAACTATCTCTTTACCAATTACTCCAATATCCATATGTGCTTTTCTTATCTAAACTATTTATGATATGACCTTTTAAATATCTTGCTTGAACTCATTTTGATTCTATTTTTAATAATGTTATATCAAAGAATGTTAAAAGTAAAAATAAACGAAGACCTATTAAAATCACTTGGTAAGCAAGTGATAATAGAAAAATAACTCACCCAATTTGTTTTTTTCCCTAAAAGGACATCCAAACTTATAAGTTAACTAAATAGTAAAGTCGATTACTAATTCTAATATAAAATTAACAATTCTAATAGGCAAAAAGTCCACTTCCAATAGGCATGCTTTTTGGTTCTACTCACGCCTAATAAGATAAGATTATAAACTTGAGTGAAATTTCATTTTCTACGCATGCATTATGTGATGCAAATTTTCACATTAAAGCGAATAAACACATAAAATTTCAATGAAAAAAAATGTTATACAAATGAACTCATAAAAAAAGAAAGAAAAAGAAAAATGTGATGATGATATTATAACAATCAACTTATCACAATTCTCATCCGTGCATCACATGGGGTACAAACTAGTTATAATATTAAAAAAAAGTAGCAAGTAATTAATTCAAGGAAAAAAGGTTCTCAAATATGTCCAATTATTTTGACATAGTTAATATACTACATTGAGGTCTAAACAAGTATCTCAACAACCAAAACAAGACATCACAGTTGATAGTATTTTCTATTTTTCTTGGTAATTGCTATAATTAAGTACAACCTTTTCATCATCATGACATGCTTAACTTATGATGACTAAATATACATGCTTAAATTATGATATGGATGTTTAGAATACAATAGATACACAAAATCTCTTGGAAGTTGCAATAGAGAGGGGTAAGAAAAGTAGCGTACAAGACCTTGTGGCATAAAACAAATTATTTAATTGAAAAATGATTTGCCAAAAAAAAACCTTGAAAAATGTAACAAAATATATGTAATAACTAAAATAAACATACCTAATTCATAAAGTCATTTCACTAAAGCAATTCAAAAATAAGCAACCTCAAAAATCATTTGAAATAAGAAAATTTGCTAATTCTTAAATCAATTCACAAATAAAATCACGCTTGATTTACGAAATCAATTTAGAAATGGTCTAATTGCACAAAGTTGTTAGTATATGCACAAAATTGAGGAAAAAAATTACCTTATGTTAGGGATACATGGGTCAAATAGCGGGAAAATAAATGTAGCAAATAGTACAAATAATTTTGACCTGGAAAATCAAACTAGAAAACTTCGACCAATCCACTTTTCAAGATCGAATTGCATTAATTAAAAAAAAATGAAAAGAAGAAGACAAAGGCGAACACAGGAAATTGGTCATTTACGTCATGATTGGCATGCAACTTTTGGGAGCTTTTGGGAGAACTTTTAGCTTTTGAGACAATGAAAACTCTCAAAAGCTTTGTTTGGATGGAGCAGCTTTTGCAAGATGTTTAACTTTTGGGATGGGGTCAAAAGCTCCCATGCGAAAGCTATCAAAACAAACTTTCGCTCAAATGCTCACATCTAAAGCTAGTTTGCCAAACATGGCATTCCACTGTCAGAGAGTTTTGCGTTAGAGTTCACCAGACAAAGAGACTCTTGGAATCTTCGTCATCGATAGGCTACTTAGAATCAAATTTAAACCATCAATAACATTGATAAATTTGACAAATCAGGATAATATGATTGAATTAACATAGAATTCATACCATTAATCAATAATTTCAAAACACTATTATTATGTATAAACAGAAAATGAGCTGGAGTTGCCTTTATGGTGGATTTTGAGTGATTTCCGAGCTTTAAGCTTCGAACTGTGAGTGAATGAAAATCGAGCTTGAAGCTTTCATGGCAGCAATTTGAATGAGTGCGAGTTAGCGAAAAGAGAGAGACTCATGGAGAGGGTAAGGGCGTTGAGAGCAGTGTTAGGGTCCAATGATTTACAACTTCCATTTAACTTGTTTTACGAACAGTTATGATAGGTTCTCAATTCTCATAAAGTTTCATTCCAGGTCAATTGCGTTGTTTGAAAAAAAAAAACTATAAAGTTTAAGGGATTAGTTGGAGGCAAACCAATAATCATATTATAAATATATTATAGTATTTTATATTGAATTATGTTATATTATGAATATTACTTGAACCACATAAGCATGTTTTTTTTACTTCACTAATGATTGTCACCAAACTCATGTCATATACTAGTTTGTAATATATGAGACATGTTAACAATACCAATTGATTGAAGACAAAATGAACAAAAATTAGGGTTTTCATCAAATCTTTGAATTGGAGGAGTTCCAATCGAATAACACACAATCGCAGTACAGATCCAATCAATAAGCAAATTCGACAACCTCAGAGCTCCACCGATGCTCTGATACCATGAAGAATTTTATAATTGGAGAGAAAAATAAGAAAGAGCCAGAAATGAGATCAGTTTAGTATTGAATGATCTGATCTTTACAGAGTCATTACAGGGGATATATATATAGGTTGTTATTTACAGCTTTGTTACAAAGATAAAAAACTAACAACATATCTAACAGAATATACTAACAACTATCTGATCAATTGTTGGTGAGTAAGATTTTGTTGAGATTGATGATCTTCTTGGTCCATAACCTACTCAAGGCATCAATGATATCTTGCCTCCGTACTCTTTAATGGTAGTTTTCCAAGGGAAAACAGAATATGGAGAGGTTAATGGATTCACTGAATTCATTGAGTATTAATTGCAGTTGAGTTATGAATAAAAACTTCAAAGTTGAGTACTTCATGAACTTTGTTATCACTTGTAACTATTTTCCAAAACAATATGTTACTCATATCATGCATAGATAAAAATAGGAAAAATTACGGGGATACACCTACTATTTACCACTTTTTGTGGGGATACACCTAATAAAACTACTTTTGCAATTAAACACCTAATAAAAAAATTTGCAATCAAACACCTAATAATTTTTTTTTCCTTGTGGAGACACACTTGGTTCATTTTTCGCCCAAATATCAAAATGGGCTGACCTTTGTACCCTTGCTTTACTCAATTTTTTTATTCATGAATTATTTTCCCCTATTCCTAATATCAGTAGATTAATAACCCAATTCTTACCAAAATTATCTGTAATTTTTTTTCTTTTCCCTCCAATTAACTGCCCGCCTACCCCAAACATTTCAACGTTAGTCAAAAAAATTCAAACCCTTCACTCTCTCTCTCTCCCATTCCACTTATCTCTCTAAATCTATCAATCCCTTCAATTTCATTGGTTAACCTGAGGAATTGGGGTGATCATTCAAGCTTTAGCTTTATCAGAAGTGATTGAAGGTTGCATGCAAGTGGGATTTTGGCTTGGAGCAGGCGAGACATTTGTCGCATTGAAAGGAGAAGACAATCAGGTAAAAAAACAAGCCTTTCCTTTTTAAACTCATGTTGTTTTGTTGTTTGGTGTGTTAAATTAGTGTTTTTGTTGGTTGATTTTGAACATTCAAACCAGAAATCCCAAAATCCCCAAATTGGAGTTTGAAACCCTAAATCGAAAATGCAGAAAGATTGAAATGGGTTGAAACAACAAATTAAAACTTATAAGGGATTTATCTGATGATGTTGTTTTCCTTGTTAGATAAAATTACCTTTGAATTTAGAGATAATTAAGACTAGTTGTATGCCCTTGCATTGCAAGGGGCTAGTTATGTAATTATAACTTTTATAAATTAAATGTATGTAACTAAAATGTAGACAATTAAAATCCTAAAAATTGATTCTATAAGACCATTTGATCATATATATGCGATATTTATTTGTTCGTGTTGTAATAGTTCATGAAACATTTGAATATAATTTCCTATTTATTTGTAAATATGCCTACTTTTTAAAAATATTAAATGTCTAGCGGTTAATTTGTTAAGTGTTTTGTGTCCTATCAAAGATGTCTTATACTCCGCGTGTGTTCAGTTCGCCTAATATTTGTAAATACACCAACTTTTTTAAAATGTCTAGTGTCTAGCGGTTAATTTTGTTAAGTGATTTGTGTTCTATCGAAGATGTCTTATGACACTTGCAGTGTGTTTGGTTTTCTAAAGTGATAAGAAGAGAAAAGAAAAGAAGTGAAAGGAAAGGAATAGAATAGAAAGGAAAATAAATAATTCTCATTTCCATTTTGGTTTAATTGTTTGGAATTGAAAGGAAATGAGTTATTTTTGCCATGTTTGGATAGCTAATAAGGAAGACAAAGAAAGGAAAACAAGTTTTTGTATAACTTGGTGGCTTCCTTTCCATCAAAATCCCACCGGTTTGGTGGGAAAGCAAAAATGAAGTTTCATAGTAATTCTTTCCTACCAAGTCCATCTTATGTTTTTACATTTATCCAACCAAACATGGAAATGAACCACCTATCATTTTCTTTCTTTTCCTATCCTTTCCTATCATACCAAACAAGTCGTTAAGGTTGTGTTCGTTTCGCCTGATTGAATCTCATTTCACGTTGTTCAGTTCAATTCAATTATGTTGTGGTTGTTTAGTTTAGTTAGGCTATTCAGTTTAAATCTGTTCCTTCAACTTACTTTTTCTCTAATAGACTACTATTCATTCAGTTCCGTTCAGTTCAGGTCAGTTTAGATTATTTAGTTATGTTCAGTTTAGATAATTTTAGGCGAGTTGAACACACCTTGAATAGTTACTTGTTGGAATGTGTCACTTTGCTAAATAAGTTGAACATCTCATACATGGAAAAGGAGTGAATTATTATCACAAAATGTGAAAACTAACCTGAAATATTTTAAACACATATTGTTTTTATTATTATTACCAAAATTAAAATACTTAACTTGAAAAGTTATAAACTAATACTAGTTTGTATCCCGTGCGATGCACGAATTAAAATTATAATAAGTTGATTGTTATAATATCATTACCTCAATTTTCTTTTTCTTTCTTTTTTATATGAGTTCATTTGTATAATATTTTTTTTCTTGAAATTTTACGTGTTTATTCGTGTTAATGTGAAATTTTGCATCATTTAATGCATACGTTAACTTAAAAATTTAGATGGCCTTTATGGAAAAAAAAAACTGCATGAGCTATTTTTATATTAGAACTACAATTGCTTACCAAGAGAATTTGATAGATATTCCTTTATTTTACTTTGAACGTTCTTTGATATAACACTATTAAAAATGGAATCAAAATGAGTTA
>BSSO01003774.1:0-15776 GCA_030267885.1 Mesembryanthemum crystallinum
GAGTTAGTTTATATGATAGACTAAAGAGAAACTAGCTAGGGCAATCCAGTTGGAACGAAGATAGTATATAAAACTCAGCGTGTGTTCATTATTTCACTTTATTGAATCCCATTTCAAGTCTTTTAGTTCAGTCCATATACTTTTTCTCTCACAAATTACTATTTATTCAATTGAGTTCAGTTCAGATAGTTTAATTCAGTTTAGTTCAGTTAAGTTATTCATTAATGAAGTTAATTGTTTATCATCTAATGAAACAGAGACCCTCCCTTCATCATCGATGGGAAGGATTCATAGGCGAGAAATCGGACGGTCAGCAACAGCCACCAATATTCAGCGTATGGACATCAACGATGATCGGACGGTCCAGCGTGACGGTAGAGGTACACAGCAACCCCCCTGCGAAGTACCAGATTGAGGGGTGTTTCAGTGAGAGAAGGTGCACCATATTCAAAATAGTGGACGGCCAAGATCAAACCACGTCAAAAGTAGTAATGGCTGAGATTAAACGAAAAGAGGGCCCCACAAAGGATATCGTGTTTGGAAGAGATGTTTTCAATCTAAATCTAAAAGCTGGCTTTGATGGTGCTTTTGCAATGGCCTTGGTGCTGGCTCTTGATAGAATTGACGGTGATGATGTACCCTCCTGATTCTCTTTATTATTATCGTTTTTTTTTCTTTATCTAAGTTGGATCACAAGATTGCGAGGGTCAAATTGTGTCATGTTCGTATCTCGACCTTTCTAATTTTGAATATCCATAATAAGTGTCTTGATTCTTTTTGATTCATTCTCCACCACATATTTTTCTCACCAAATCATTCTACAATCGTGTCAGATATTGACAATGCTAAACATATTATGTAGATTGTTTTTATAGTTAGTGTGTTTTTTTGATCCTTCGAGGTGCAGAGATCAGTACAATAAAAAAGTTAGAGTCGGAGAGAATCGAACTTATGACCAAATATACTAAGGGCCTCAATTTTAACCTTTAAGCCAAAATTTCAATGGATATATAGTTAGTGTTTGCACATGTATTGAAAAGAGTGCCAAAACTCAGTTGCACTGATCCAATTGTCTATAAATTTGTTAACATTCGTGAAAGGTGACGTTTAGACATTTTATAACCCATGGTATCCAAGATATACAGTGGAGTTTGTGGAACGCTAAAAAAAAAAAAAAAAAAACTTGTAATTGATGTATCACGAGAAAATCAGAAAAACTAGATCAGACTATGTTGAGGGGGTGTTTGGTAAATGGTTTGTGGGTTGACTTTTGACAATTTTGGCTTGTTTGACTAGTCCACCAGTTAAAAAAGGTGTTTGGTAAGTGGTTGGTTGAGTTGGCTTTTGGCATCCCACAAGCCAACTTTTGAAAAGCCACTATGAGTAGCTTTTGGGGTTAGCTTTTGGCTCGTGGGTTTAATTTCAATATATTTACAAGGTACCAGGTAATAATGACCAGCTAATTTTACCAAAAACCTTTTACAAACATCCATTGTCACCAGTCGGTCAAAGCAGTCAATGCAACCAGCCAACATCTACCAGCTATCAGCCAATAGCCAACCGCCAATGTCACCAGCCATTTGCCAAACAGGACCTGAATGTATAATACTTAATATGTATTGCTAATTTGGTATGTATATTGGTTGTCAATTTTGAGATACTATCATACAAGTATTTCTTTGTTTGGAAGAAAGATGGATGGAAAAACAAGTCTTCAAAACTTATATTTTTAAAATATACAAATCCAAAAGGTTTTGTTGTGTCTTTAATCTTGTCACAGTGACAGCAGATGATTAACACAATATTTTGGATGATGATGACCAACAAAGTTAAGATTCAAGCTTGATGGTGAAACTCCATTCCATCAACATGGAATCACTTGTACAGGATAAGGGCTCTTTTTTTTTTTTCTTTTTTTTAAATTTTTTTTTTTTTTTTTTTTGGTTTTGGTGTATTTTAGTGATAGAGAGCACCCAAAGTACAGTTTAAATGTTTTGCTGCAAATGGTCACAAAACAGAATTAGCAGAGGCAAAGGGGCCTTTGATTATCTGGCATTGCTCAATGTAACCACCAAGCATTGAACTCCATCAACATTTAAAGGGCCCTGTCCTTCAAAAGTGGTGGTTGTCAAATGGCTAAGTTTAGTTTCACAGCTAGTCACATATACCATTGAAGGACCAAAGTTTGCACATTTGGGAAAAAGAGATAATTAAGACAAGGACAATAAGAGGGCCATCCCCTTAGGGTCTACATCTCATGGGAGTGGGTGTTACACCGTTTTGAAATACTTCTATCCTGTTTTGTTAAATCAGTCCGTCTCATGTGAGGTAGTTTTACCAAAATAAAATTATAGTACGACGGGTTATAAACTAATCAAAAGTCACCCCATGTTTTTATGAAGAGGCACCTAATTTTCAATATACAAGTCTCCTGTATTCATAATAAGTTACACCTGCTTATATGAAAAGTCACCCTGTCTCACAATAAGACGATCTCATACAAGTTTTTAGTTCTTAAATAGCTATTAATTTATAATAGACAAGTACAATTATGTTTTGGCGAAGATGATGGACTGGGTGTATAATAGCCTCAAGGTGCATCTTGCCTTTTTACTATTAAAACATCATTCTTCCTGGTTTCTGCCTCAATCTTCATTACGACCACACATCACTGTTAAGCCCTCATACAAATAAAGGTCTCATTTCCTCACTAGAAATTATCTAGGGTACAAATAGTACAACCATTAGACAGTCCAAGGAATTTTTGCAGTTTAGGGAGACTTCTAGCATCACTTCCCTAAATTGCGAAAAGTCACCTATAATTTGGATAATCTAATGACTAGGCGATTGCATAAGAATATTATGCTAAACTACTCAAATAACAATATTTTATAAATATGTTAAGCTTGTTATACTACTAAATTAAATAAAAATAGAAAATACCACCTGTCATAGTATTTCACTGTACTGTTGTTGGAAAAGAAAGAAATTTAGTTGGCCAGGGAGTGTGCTTGCACCAACCATTAAAATCAAATGGTCAAGCCTGAGAAGTTTAGTTGATGGATGGGTAGTGTTGTTTATGACCAGCTAACAAGCAAACCCCATTGCTCCACATGTGTGGTGTGCTCAATTATCACATTAATTGACATCATCTTCATAGGGTCATCTTTTAATTTTATTTTTTGGGGAGAGCTAAAAATGACCTATCAAGAATGGCCCTCAACATTATTGTGCAAAAGACAATTCACACATTTCCCCCTATTAAATATGGGTAAGAGGTAAAAACTCTAACATGTATTAATATCCAAAGATTGATTTCCTTATCCTCAAAGTCACTAACCCGTCCTTGCTTCTATTCCTCTCTATTAGGTTGTATTTCCTATAAAAATAAATTGGTGAGTTTTAGAGAGAGATAAAGAGGGGGTTTGTGACATTCGGAGTCACTCAAACTTTTTCCTTTATATAATTATATCCCTACATATAATTTAATGCTAAAACTAAATAAAAAATTCGCATCTAAACCCCATCCCCAATTATATATTATTAAAAAAATAAGTTTTAAATTGGCTACTATTTAGGGGCAATTTGATGCTACTACTCATTTAAAATCTTTGACAAACGATCTTATTATTTTGAATAGCATAAATGATGATATGGTAATCATCCAAATGTTCAAATTAAAGATAGCAACCAACCATAAGCATTAATAAAATTTCATCTGATTTGGAAAAAGTTATAAAAACTACATGAGAATGTTTATCCGTATTGATTGATATAACTCTCTTCTTATTCTGAAGTGACCAGTATGGTATTTAATTGAATTCCCAACGATAGATGCAATTTCAAAACACTTTAGCAAAATTATAATTCTTAAAAAAACAAGGATTCTGGGCCACCATATACTCCCATAATTCAATTTCAAGAGAATCTTGAACAGAGAATTATGATTTTATAATGTATTATTGTTCTATGTTTTTATGACTTGAAAATCATTTTTCTTTCACCATGGTTAATTTATTTTGTTTTTAATTTTCCTTTGCCTCTTGCACCATGGTTTCTTTCACCCTAATCCAATAATTCACCCTAATCCAATAAAAAGCAATTCTCCTCTGTTTTCACGTTCATTTTTGCTCCTACATCAATCAACTTCCTCCATCTTCTTCTCATCCAATTTGCTTATCATTCTCTTCATTTTGCGTCTCTTATCTTATAACAAGTAACTACGATTGTGTAATTTATTAGTATATGAATTTGATCAAGTAGCATGGCCAAGAGAATTGGATTAGCTTTGATCAAATTTTATTTTTGAAGTATTTCCTATTTGATTGGATTGAATAAGTGCACTTGTTAGGGTTGACATGTAACAACTTTAGCTTGATAGTTGATATGTCAAGTGTTGTAAATATTATGAAAGTTTTGAGTGATGGGTAAAATAGAGATAAAGAAGATGTTGACGGTGAAGTAGGAAGAAGAAATACACTAACAATGTAGAAAAATCTACCTAACAACATGAGAGTTGAGAGAGAAAATTTAGTGTTGAGGAGAAAAAAATTGAAAAGTTAGGTCTTATCAATTTCAAGGACATTTAATCTTTATTGATATTCTCTTTTGAGAAAAAAAGTTATATTGTTGGAAAAAGAAAAAGGAAAGAAAAGGAAATAGTATGAATTAAGTAAAGGCAATGATTTTAAAACAAATAAATAATAGAACATTATATGTGTTACCTTATCATAGTTGGGATTTTCTTAAATATTGCTCCATTCGTCTAAATTTGCCCATCAAATCCAAACATAGGGAGTAATTTATCACAAATTTGCCATCAAATATATTATTTTGATACCTGAAAAGTGTCCAACCTACTTTCTGTTACTACACAAGTAATAACTTATAAATCAGGTTGTGAATTCAAGCATCTATGAGCAATTGAGCATCCATATGAATTAGGAGTAATTCTTGAAGTACCAAAAACCGTGCATTGAAAGGCGTCCTTAATTTAGAAAGTTTAATTTCAGTACTTATGAACTAGTGTGAAGTTCCTCATTGTCAAATCCCGACAAAAATCTACCATTTTGATAATTTTATAGACTTGTCAAAAGCTGATCCAATTCAAAAACTCGATCGGAACCCTTGCTGTCTTTTCAAGTTCTAGAATAATTTTCCGACTCTAACCCATTTATGACCCGGCTAATATAACTTAAAAAATAGACTTGACTAAAAATCAACACAAAACCGATCCAAACCCAAAATGACCTAATCCAACCCCGTCAGATCGACCCGTTCGACAGGTCTACTTTTTGAGCTAGCACTTGACACTCTTCCTTGGTAAAAGTAAACCAAATCCCCCTCCCCCATCTCTCTCCCTCCCCCTTCCCCTCCCCCCCCTCTTCAGACTCTTGTCTGCTCAAGCCTAAAAAGTCCGAAAGCAACAGGAGATTGGAGTGGGGGGGAGGAGTAACAAGAGAGAGACAGAGAGAGGTGAAGTTGCGCCAAAGGGGAACCTCCCTAACCCCATTTAGAGAATAACTTCCTTATCAACCCTTCTCTTTTCTCTTCTCTCTCTCTCTCTCTCTCTCTCTCTCTCTCTCTCTCTCTCTCTCTCTCTCTCTCTTCATCTCACTGTATCCTCCCTCAAGCAAAAGAGAGAAAACCCCTTTGAGTTGCAGCAGTGTGTGTGTTTTTGGGTGTGTGTTTTCGTTTTCTTTATAAAGAAAAGAAGAAAGAAGATGCCCAGACCAGGACCAAGACCTTATGAGTGCGTTAGGAGAGCTTGGCACAGTGATAGGCACCAACCCATGAGAGGTTCCATCATCCAACAAATTTTCAGGTTTCTGGGTCTTCCTATTTCAATGGATTTTCTCTCAAATTTTGAACCTTTTTCTTCAATTTCTTTCTCAATTTTGAAAAACAATAAATGCCCACCATGTGTTTGTTCAGAGTCGCCACTGAAGCTCATGGTTCTGCTACTAGAAAGAACAGAGAATGGCTTGAGAAGCTCCCTCGTGTTGTGTTGAAAGCCGAAGAAATCATGTACTCTAAAGCTAATTCTGAGGTATTTACTCTCACTACTGTCACTCAATTGTGGACAAGGGTGTGTTTGTGTTTAGCATTCATTGATCTTTGCATTTTTCTGGGTTTATTACGAGCTCAATTGGGTCACATTGTTATTGATTGATTAGGCTGAGTATATGGATCGTGACACTCTATGGGAGCGCCTAAATGATGCTATTGACACCATTATTAGAAGAGACAAGAGTACTGAAACGGGCCAATTTCTACAGCCATGTATTGAAGGTAGCTCCTTTTTGTGTTTGTTGACTTGTTTTTACTTGTTGGATCTAAGTTGAAATTAAGCTGTGAGCTTAGAACTTGCTTGTTGGTGTGTGCATTCCCTGTTCCATTATGATAGGATGAAATGCACTTGAATTGCCAAAGAATTAATATCATGATTTTGAAGGGATTTCTGTCTCCAAAAGCAAAGCAAAGAAAATGTTTTTGAAGGGAATGAAAAAATGCTTGCACCTTTGGTTGTGGAAAGGAGGGCGAGCTGGTTTTGAAGGGATTTCTGTTATGAATCTCATTTAATTGCATCTTACTAAATCTTCTTATTTTTGTTATTTATTTATTTATTTATTGGGGGGAGGGGTAATAATAGTTGGATTTATGCGGAAGGTTTTTTGTCATTGTGGGTAGTTGATTGTCACAGGCTCATAGCCTTTGTCAGTTGTCACAATACCGAATTGATTATATGCTATGTTACTCGGACTCTTCATTTCATCTCAAGTACCCGTGTTAGATCCTTACATTTTGACATGGGTATCGACACTTGATACTTCAATTTAGGCCAAAAAGTTGCAATATTTTCCAAAAAATGGCAAGTTTGACATGTACTTGTATCTGAATCCGAGTAAAGTAGCTAATATGTTGTGGTGTAGATAGGTAGAGGTAATAATGATTAATCCCTCGCCATGTAATTCTGTTATTCAGCTGCCCTTGTTCTCGGCTGTGTTCCTGTTAGAGCATCACGTAGCCAACGGCACAGTAACCCAAGGAGTTATCTCAATCCAAGATTCCAAGAACCTGCTCAAGCAGCTCCAGCGACTGTGGATAGAACCAGCAATCAAAGACCACATTCTCAACCACCGAACCCCTCTTGCAATCAATTAAATGTTCCAAGGCCAACAACGGCAAATCAAGCCAGTTCTACGCCACCCTTTAATAGCCAAACACCTCCAAATACCAGCTACATTGCCACTCATACTGGGCCCCATGTGCAACCCAACTTGCCTCGACCAGTGCCTTCCATGACAACCGAGTCTAACGCTCCGATAGACTCTGGTTCTGTATATCCATTGTACTATGGTAGTCATTTCCAGAATATTGAGTCTCAGTATGGATTCCGGCCACTACAAAACTCAAACCCCAACAATATAATTATTGGCACTCCAGTTGGTTGGCCTGCAGGACAGCCTTCTCGGTTTGCTAGTACAAGGAACCTACTACCTGATGAAACTCCAGTAATCACAGCAGATGAGCTCAGGCAACTAGAATCAGTTGACACTCATGGGAACGCTGCTGAAAACATCTGTGACTTATCTTTACGGTTGGGTCCTTCAGATCCATGTACAAATGTCGAAAAAGAGCTTGCTCATGTAACTAAAGATGGTGGTTCCTGCAGTCGTCAACAAAGTGGCAAGAATCCCGAGCCTTATGCGGAGAATCTTGAGTTTTGTTTCTTCCCTACGTGCAATGCCAGTGGTCCCTCTGAATCATGTAACATACTGGAACAGGAGGGTGAATTTCAGGATAAGAATGAAAGTTTGAGAAAGCGTAAAGCCTCAGATCCTCATGAGTTAAAGGATGGGTGCATTCAATGGCAGACAGAGCCCCAAAGCGACCAATTTGATGGTCAAAGTAGATGGCCAGGTTTGTAGACCAACTCTATCCTATTGTAACAGTCTTTGAATGGTGAAATGCGATGAGCTATCAATATATTATTGCAATCTTTGTTCTAGTCGTTAACCTCATGCTGAACATCCAATGATACTTCGTTGCAAGTAGCTTTGCTATAAGACTTTAGATCACCATCTTTTGATTAACAAGATTAATTACTGTTAACTGTGGCTCAGTCTTACAGATACGTGATACAACTACTAAAGCAGTAAGACTCTCAGAGAAAAAGGTCAAAACCTCGATCTCTATCTGTATTGAGTTAGATATCTGTTAATCTTAGAGTCTCCTTCAATTTTGGAGGGTTACAAATCCAAGAGCAAGTCTTGTATGAGACAAGTCACCCCATATCAAATTAAAAAATCGCCCCAGGCCCAAAATGGTCACTCGTGAGACTGTGTCACTTAAGGTTTTTTTGCATAAATCCTGGAAGTTGGTAAAGCTTCACTTCAATTGGTTGCCTGCACTGAAAGTCTTATTACAAAGTCTTGAGTCTTTGTTTGACCGGATCTTTTATGTTGCAAAGATCTCACCCATTATTGCAGAAGTAATTGACTTATTTCATTTCTTGGTGGTTCTAAAGCGATTAGGAAACTACTTCAGACTTGATGATATTGTACCATAGCAAAGTAATAGCTTGAGGCCGTCAGCCATAGTTGAAAGCCCTTTAGCTAGGTGATGTACTTAAGTGGCAAAATAGTTTGTCGAAATTCTGACCCGAGAAAAGGGATGTTAAGCATATTTCTTTTTCCTTATTTTTGTGTGTTCTCAAAATTGATTATCTAATGAATCTAGGATGTAGCAGAGGACATACGAACTTGAACAGGAACATATAGCAAGGATATAATTGGTGAATTCCTTTCATGGAGGAAGAATTAGAAACAATCACAGGAGGAAATCTCTTTCAAGGGAGAAGCCACTGAAAAAGCTTAGATCTTTTTCATCATCGTTGGAATCTTCATTTTCTACACTTAGAATGTGATGAAGAACCTGCAGCTCTTGCACATGTGTGCATAAACTATTGAACAGATGAAACTAGGGTTTCATTTTGCTGGGTGGAAATGCAATGAGGTCAATATATCTGAAGTTCCCCAGCAATCAGTAGCTGTTGGTATTGTTGACATCAGAATATTCTGCTAGCACTTAGAGGAAATGTCTTTTGGTCTCTGAATTGGAAGTAATTGATGCTGTGATTGCAGGACCTGAGGGGATTGGTGTTTGCTGAATTTATGTTGCAAGCCCTACATTACTGTGACCTTCAGGAAAAGAAATCATCAGGCTTTGCATTCATGGCAGATAGACTAGTTGTCACTTCACTAATCCTAGGCCTCTATATCCGAACCCCCACCCCTTGACCCCCCATTCCCAAACAGGAAAGGAATAAAAGACAGAGGGTGATAAAGAACATTGTGAAGCTATAGACTGGGATTCGTCTCGTGATGATCATACACCTTGCTTAAGGAATTTGTGTGTTGTCATTGCTAGCTCATCCAGAATGGGGGACTAATGGCTCGTAGAGCTTCCTATAGATTCTTTGCATCTGAACTAGTGGAAAAACGGAAAAGATCACATTTTCTACACAAGGTGCATTGAAAGTGACAAGCGCAAAAAGGGAAAGGTGCAACGGGGCAGGTGGGAACGATTTTGAGCAGTTGCTGTGGCCATGTTTTGGTAAGTTGGTGTTAAAGACATGCTGCTGGGTACTGACAACTGGTTGTTTGTCCTATTGATTTTAACTGATGAATTTGATAACATAATGGAATGCCCTGTTTAGGTTTTTACCCTTATCATTATGAACTGTGGAAGTAATGACTGAAGAGCTGGAGAAAAGAAAGAGATTACTTCGATTACAAAATTAGAAGACTGTCTTTGCAACCATTGCGTTCAACTATCGGTCACCTGTCAGTCCATTTTCGAGACATCTCTTTCCAGTACATCGGAGTAGCTATTTCGAGGCTCAATTTTGTAATTCTCTGTTATATTTTCTGATCAAACCCATTTCAAGTTAGGCTTCCATTGTAATCTTAGCATTTTTTTTACTCTATCCTAAGTTTGATGGGATTATCTATCAGCTGATTTTTGACATTATGTACCAGCTGAATTCATGCATATTCTGCTGGTTTGTAGGGTTATTAGCCAGTTTTTTTTGGTGGACTCTTTATGACACAAAAGGAGTACTACTTCATTTGGTGCTTTCTGTAGTACCAATGTTTGGTGAGTGCATCCAAACATGTGGTGCCAACATAAAACCTAAGCTACCCTACATACTAGTTGTGTGGCTAGCAACTTGTCATAGGGTAGCTTTAGGCTCCATCACCAAGGACAATTTTGGAGATGGAAAGGGAATGAACTTTGCTTTTTTTTTCTTTTTTTTTTCTTTTCTTTTCTTTTTTTTTTTTTTTCCTTCTAGTGCAACCTCTTGAATTAGTAGTGTATAAATGGTGGATGTAAATGAAATGGGTTGAGCTTATTTGTTGATGGGATTGTTTATGAGTTGAGAATTGAAATTTGTTAAGTTTAAGCTTGCTTTATTGAGTTTTCTTTTTTGTTTTTTGTTTTTTTTTTTTTTTTTTTTTTTTTTTACATGAAGAGCACTCATAGTCATAGAGGGAGGAAGGGAGACATTATGACCCAAGCAAGGCTTTCTGATCCTTGGGGCTTAAACCATGAAAGTGGTGGTTGTTTATTTGGTCTATGCTTTTTAACATTTGGGTTAGAAAATTGTTTTGCCTTTCCCTTCTTGTTTTGGGCCTCAGGGCTCAGGCCCTGTTTTTAGAACATCGGTCTTTTCATCTTCACCATGCAGTTTTCAACTTATTTTACTCCAATTCAGTTATGTAAGTTCAGTTTAAAACTTCTGATAATTTTAAAGGTCGCAATAAAACGTAATATTAACCTTTATAATCGCAATCTCAATTTCGTTTTCCCGTTACTTTCAAATAATCGGATAGTGAGAAAAATGGACTAGTGTAGTATAATGCAAGTTATGGGGTGTTCTAAGGACACTAATTGATCCGGTCAACCCATATCCAAACATAAAGTGCCAATATTAGTACCCTACATACTAAGTTGTGTGGCTAGCAACTTGTCGTTAGGGTAGCTTTTAGGCTCCATCACCCATGACAGTTTTGGAGATGTAAGGGGAATGAACTTCACTTTTTTTTCTAGTGTAACCTCTTGAATTAGTAGTGTAAAAATGGTGGATGTAAATGAAATTGATGAGCTTAAGTTAATGGGGTTGTTCATGAGTTGAGAACTGACATTTGTCAAGTCTAAGCTACCCTAATAATAATAACAATAACTAACGGCTAAGTTAACTTAAGTTAAACAATATGATATCGCTCGTCTCCTATTAAAAAAAAAAAAATTATGTTAAGTTTTAGTTCAGTGACAATCTTTTCCATCCATTTATATTCAATTCAGTTCAATCAATATAACTTGAAGAGAATCTACCCTTATGATATCTAGCCAATCTAGGAATCCTTAGAAAAAAGAAGGAATAAATTTAATACTTACTATAAGTGTGATGTGTTTGATGTTGATAATTAGTTGTTAGGTATTTGGGACAAAGTAAGAAACCGAATCAACCACAAATCAAAGTAAAAACAAAGAGCACCTAGTGTTTAACACGGAGATTGAATCCTCCACCCCTCTATATTGTATTACTCAAACAAATGAATACAATTCTCCCTACCAACGTGTTTCCCTCTACACATAAGCACTCAAACCCTTGGTTTAAGCTATTACACACAATGGATTTCCCACACTCTACTAGTACTCCTAATACCCCTTGAATAGAACATGAAGGAGAGGTTAGAAGAGAATAAAGGGGGTATTCCTACCTAACATTGTTCTAAGATTAACCTTAGTAATAAACTAGAATAGTGGTGGAGTTACTAGAGCATTAAACGACAATAATCAAGGTAGAGAAATCACGAGGTAGCTTTACATAAGATGGCATGGGCGTGCTAAATATGGTATGACCATGCCAAGTTTCCAACAAGCCAACATGTTGGAATTGCACTAATATGACCTCGCCAAATGTTGTACGAACGAGCAACTTTCCTCCGACATCACTACCCTTTCCTACATATTCAGCTTGACTCTAACATTAGTTTATTGAAAAATATACAAAATAAGAGAGAGAGAGAGAGAGAGAGAGAGAGTGAGAGAGAGAGAGAGAGAGAGAGAGAGAGAGAGAGAGAGTGAGTGAGTGAGAAAAGATAGGAAGGAAACAAGTTTGAAATATTAAGGTGATCACATGTTGATTGTGACAAAATGAAAAAGGAGGGAAAAAGTGAGAAATATTGGTGTTGGACCTGCTGGAGTGCTGGTGCGTCTACATTTCCATGCCAAACACACTACTATTCATTCTATACTTGTCCATGTTCTAGAATATGTTTGCTCATTCTTCATTCTACATTCATATGAATTGGAAATGTCCTTAATAATATGTAATTATACAAAAGGCTATTTCGTACAATCAATAATTCTTTTTGAATGATTAATGAAATTATTAAACTGAAATTTTTAATTTCAAATTGAGTTTGATGATTATCAAATCATAAATGACACTTTACAAATGGCCATTATACCGTACATAATTATTATGTGTGGTGGCCACATATAATATTGTTTGATCAAATTTATATTATGGGTTGTATAGCCACTCCTTCATGATCATATTTATATCTCCTGAAATAATCTTTTATTTTTTATTTTTTATTTAATAATAATATAATTTATCTCTTATCAGGCAGAGTTTTATATCAAGAGGGTACTCGATAAGCAAAAAAATAATATGTCTAAGCAAAAATTAGTACTGGATGAAATAAAAAATGACTCTAATTTTTAAGTTATCAGTACTCAATTTTTGGATGACCAATAACAATTTATAAGTTATTCGTATTAGTTTTATATTCCGTCTTATATATCAGGCGAATTAATACGATACCTTGTATTTTCATAAATATGGCATTCATCACCCAACATCATTTTTTTAATGTTTACCACCCATGTTTTTTTTAAGGTATAGCATGATCGTTTGCCATCATGCATTGTCCTAATTTATTCAATTCTCTTATTCTGAGATAGTGGATCATGAGTTACCACCCTAACTACCAAGTCACTAACCAAGCCAAGTTCAAGTTCCAAAACTAGTGGACAATTCTCCACTTCTCTTTTCTCATACCACTACCCATATGAATAATGCCAACCTTTTTCTTGTATACCTAGTGCTTGCCTTGGAATTTTCTTTTGGTTGCAAACGAGGGGAATTCTAGATTGTTATCGTCTTTTCATCATGTATTTAGTTCAATTCAATTTCAATTGTTTAGCTTAGTTCAATTCAGTACAAATTGTTTAATTTAATTACACAACTTATTTTTCTCTCACATATTATTATTATCATTGAGTTCATTTCAACGGATTTCACTTCTAGATTTATAAGTTAATTATCAGCTCATATCAGTTAATCTCATGATAACAATAACTCACAGTTAAAGTATCGTATATCTTTATTGAGCAGCATCTTACTTTTGTTTAAGGAATACAAAAGCAAAGACAATTCTAAACTGTAATAACAACTATCAAATTCTAAAAAGTGTTTGCTATTACACTCTAGCTCGTACCGTTGAGTCAATCAACTTCTTGATTCGCCTTACGATAGCAATATAACTCACCCTCATAAACCATCCATTGTTGTTGAGGATCATTTTTTCATTTGTTCAAGAGATCAGAAATCATACACTACTTACATCTCTTTGCATTGTTGGCATAGAAACATTTACATCTCAAATTAAACCTTCGAAATTAATTACACAAAGTCTTATATGAACTTGATCTATATGGTTGATTAAGTGGAAGTCATCCATCCGAGGTGAAAAGATTATTCCTTTAAAAGTAGGTTTTAGTCTATAATTGGCAAAATTAGTTGCAGATATACATGTAACTTCACCAAAAATAAGTTAAAAGTTGTTATGAAAGGATAATAAACTAGTTGTAACTGTAGTTGCAAGATGAAAGTTAGTACGAGTAACTTCACAAATTAAATGTAACTTTACAAAATGTTTGGTAGCGGATAGTGTAAAAAAATTATCTACAAGTTTCAATCTGTAAATTTTATAGAAAACCTGGTAGTTCTTGCCAAAGATAGCCATATCTAGAAATCGTAACCTTTTAAAGCGTGAGAGTCACCACTTTAAAGCGTAAAAGTCACCCCTCTAACAGGTAATCGTGATTGGTTGGCCAAAAGCAAAGCACTTTTGCTTTACAAAAAGTAGAGGAGGTCACCATCAAGTAGCATCCCACCAAGTGCAATGGGCCAATTGATACTGGACAAAAGGCAAATTGAATTGAAGCATTATTTTGGGGAACAAATAGGAAAAAGTGTCACAAAATAGGGGTTGCTAGCATTAAGCTTCAACGTACGAAACGAAGGAGTGCTTTGCTAATTGCTACTCTGGAGCCATCAATTTTCAAAAATTGTCAAATTTCGGATGGGGAGTGGTTGTAAAAGTGTTGTTTATCGAATCTAGACCTAATTTGGCCCCAACAATCACTCCCATGATTTCAACGTCTACCTATATTTAACTACTACTCCCTAATCATATTTAGCCCATAGTAGGGTGTTTATTGGCAATTTGTGTGTTTTAAGCTACATGTATTCCTAAACCCATTATATATGACATAGTTATGTTTGCACCGAGCCCACTCAGTTATAAAGGGATAAATTGCTTTTACAAACAATGCCTCAACTCACAAGAATTGAATCCATAACCTTGCTTAAAGGATGAGAAGGTCGAATTATTCACACCAACTAAACCTCATTTGATAGTTTCACTTTTTTTTTTTTTTTTTTTTTTTTNGTACAATATTTGCCTTCTCGTTTGCTTTTATATTCTAGTAGGGTGGTAAGTTGTTTAGGTTAGTGGCTCGAGACTTGAACTTCAGACCCATTATCATATTTTGGTTATTCTTTTTAGGAATCTTATTGATCTTATTACTTGATCTAAATTATATGGGCTCTTTAGGATTAGTAGATCCCCAATCATAAACACTTGCGTAGTCATCTCTTGTAAGAATATAAAGATTAAAACCCCACTTGCAACAAGGAAGGGCTAACTCTATTTCCTAATATACGTGTTAAAACCACTTTTATAATTGGTTGTTGCATGAGATCGAATTTGGGAGGACTCATTAAAACCCTATAGTGCAAGAAACAACACTTTTAGACAGACTATCATTCTTTCTATGTCATAGGTGGTCTTAAGCTACTTTTTCAACACTTTTGTAATAATGTCAAACTAATAGGGCATCTATATGACAATGAAAAGCAACTTAGAGTAGAACCTAAAACATTTTGCATATGATAAGCACCAACAAATTAAATTTATTGCATATATGAAACATACAACGAATAAATGTTGTACCAAAAGCACTATAAATGATCAAAAGCCAGCTAAAGCTTTATTGCACAGAAGACACTAACAAAAATAGTCTCATAAAAAAAGAAAAAGAAAAAAAAAAAAAAAAACTATAGCCTCCTCAAATGGTCACCAAATAATAAATCACCAAAAAGAAAAATCTAAAAACAAAGCAAATATCTCCATATAAATTATCTCTCTTAAACCAACAAAGCCATAGCGGCAACTGACACCAAGCTCAACAAGCTGAAACCGGTGGCGGCGGGGGCGGCAAAGCTGTTTTCCGGTGGTGGGGCAGCGCCTCCGGCGGCGGGGCCGCTAGCGGTGGGGACGGATGGGACGAAGTCTCCGCTAGGGGATGTGGCGGGGCTGCCGGCGGCGGCGGCGGGCGGGGTGGCGGTGGCG
>BSSO01003775.1:0-15775 GCA_030267885.1 Mesembryanthemum crystallinum
TAAGTTCTGCTTGTTTTGTTTTTTGATTTTTTTTTAAGGTTACAAAAGTAATTTGATGTCATGGGGGTGTTGTATTTACTACCTAGGGTGTTGTATTTAGCACCCCTTTTATATACCCAAGTGGCAAAGGGTGGTTATAAAAAATACCCATCTGGTAATTCGGCGGATTCAAAAATGTACTACAAGAGACAGAAACTTTTGGAGTTCCAAAATTAACCTCACTAGTTCTACCATTCCAATTCCAATTCCAATTCCAATTCCTTTTCCCATTTCCAATTTGCATTTCCATCCGGTTCAAAAACGCTCGCCTCCCGACACAGACACTGTCTCTCTCTCTCTCCCCTCCAAATCGGCCGCTATTGCCATGGAGTGGCATGCCAAGGAAAATTCGACCGACAGGAAGGGGCAAAAGCGGAAATTAGAGCAACGACCGGCCGAAGAATTGGAGAGAGAAACCGCAACTACCATACCCACCGGCGATGAGCTGCTCCGAGAAATCACCGCCCAGGTCGATGTGTTGCGGGCCAAATTCTCGTGGTCTGAACCCGATCGAGCCGCCGCTAAGCGAGCCACTCACGCTCTTGCCGAGCTTGCCAAAAATGGTAACCGTCTTGATTTAATTTGATTTCTGGTTTTTGAGAATTTGGCGATGATTTAGGGGTTGCAAAGTTGTATGATGATCGGTTATTTTTGTTGAATTTTTGTTTGTAGAGGATGTGGTGAATGTAATTGTGGAAGGTGGTGCTGTTCCTTTGTTGGTGAAGCATCTTCGGGCACCTTCAAGTACGGAGGAGGGCGATGGGTTGAAGCCTTATGAGCATGAGGTTGAGAAAGCCAGTGCTTTTGCGTTGGGGCTTTTAGCGGTAAAGGTTTGTGAACTCTTGGTTGATTGGATGGCTAAGTATTGATTGTTGATTCTCAAAAAGTATCATCAAATGCTGGCCTATTTTATTTTTGCTGTGGTCTTCAGTTTTAATTTTTTTGTTTAAACCTAAAAACCAATCTTTGAAATTTGAATAGACAATCATAAGGAAAGCAGATTTTAGGTGTATTTTGAAATAAATACGAAGAGTTTTGAACACTGTGAAACCAAAAACTGGAAGCTAGCCACCACAGGCTAGAATTTCTTTACAGAACAAGTTGTTGCTTTTAATTTTGCTTTGCGCTGTTTGGTTTGAGGTGACAAGTTACTGGGAATGTCACACTGGTTGTGTAGTGTTTCACAAGAAGCATAGATATGGTTTCTCAAGTATCGAAGATAATATGTCCATATTCGTGACCCTGTATATTTCTTCCCTCATTTTGGTTACCCTTGGAAATGGTCCTGAGTGATACTAAAAATGGCAGCAGTAAAATCCGTTTCATTCTGTGGTCCAGGTCTCACCTTTTTTGAAGCAATTCACCCCCCGTTCTTGCCGCCACGCTAACTGTCATTCCTAGTAATCCATTTTTCCTGATAGTGAATGAGGTCCCAAGGTGATTAATAATATAGGAGACTAGGAGGGTAGGAAACTAACATCCACTATTTCATGATTCTGGCCCATCACCTGGGAGGGAGGTGTTTAATTGTTTTAGCAGTTCATACTTCCGTTTAGTCTACTTTATTTAACTTGCACTTGGCATAAAAATTAAGCTACTGGGACTTGGTTAAAAGTGCCTAACATGGGTATGTCCAATTAGACTTGGCGTTTAAAGAAACTTTACGTGTTATTGGCCTAAAATGGAGTATCTAGTTTCATACCTGCGTCTAGTTTGTTGAGTATCTGACATGGGTATTTGAGGTGAAGTGTACAGTCCAAGTCTACATTAAAGGTTCAAGCAGGAGAAGGCACATGAGATGGCACACTAACAGAGCAGCTAGAATAGAAAATTGAATTCATTGTAAGCAGTTGGTGACTGAAAATATATATTGCTACTCAAAAGAAAAAAATAAAAGAAAAAAAAGAGACACAGCATTGTGCAATCTCCGTTATCTAGCTGAAGAGATAGAGAGGTTGATATATGTGCAATCTTCGACAAGCAAATAAAAGAAAAAAAGAGACATAGCCTACCAAACTCCATATACATATCTAGCTAGTATTTTTTTGTGAAACATTCTGGCTTGTCCCTACTAGTTTTATGTTTGACTTCATCTTCAGTCCCTTTTTTTTTTTGCAACATTCGGATCTGGCTTATTCCTGACACAGGTATGAGTGTCTGAATGGGTATGGATCCAAGTATCTGACTTGGCATGGCTCAAAATATGGACACTGGGAGTGAGTATATATCTTGAGATGGGTTTGGGGATGTGACAATTATGAAATATGAGTTAGATTATAGAAGACATATTTATGTGCATTTGCACTAAATTGTTACTAGTAGGTGTGTCATAGATTTATGTGGACAACTTTATATATTCAAGCTCACTTTTGAGCATATTACACATAACTTAAAGCCCTCCCTCCCTCTCATTTTACTCCTTTACTCTCCCAATTTGGGGTTAAAATAATGGAAGTGTCTGCCTGACAGTTGGAGTGTCATATGGATCTCATACCCATGTCAGAGTTTCGAGTGTCCGTCACAGGTATGTGAGGTAAAACAAAGAGTCAGGGTAAGCGGTTTGGCCCTGTAATTATATTTCGACCTGCCATGTCCTTATTATCCCTTCCTCTCCCATATGGGTCTAGTATGTTTTTATTGATCTGGGTGGTTATCTTTGTGTAATTTCTCTGTGCTATTGCTTACTTTATTGTCAACAATATTCTTTTCTATTTGAGTCCATGGTCGCCAAATGTGTCGGTAGGATTTGTTTTGTTAGCCTTGATCATGCTACACAATACTTTTCGGTTTGCAGCCAGAGCACCAACAGCTTATAGTTGATGCCGGTGCCTTACCTCTTCTAGTGGATATCCTTAAGAGGCACAGGGGTGGCTCCAATTCTCGGGCTGTCAATGGTGTCATTAGGAGAGCTGCTGATGCAATAACTAACCTTGCGCATGAGAATAGTAGCATCAAAACTCGTGTCAGGTTTGTTTTCTTTTGCTGTGTTTGATCTGGAATTTCTGTATTCCCTGTTGTTTGAATTTGCCTGGACTTTTCGTTCAGGACGGAAGGTGGTATTCCACCACTTGTTGAGCTACTGGAACTCATTGATACCAAGGTACAGAGGGCAGCTGCCGGAGCACTGCGAACCTTGGCGTTTAAAAATGATGAAAATAAGAAGCAGGTAATATATCTTCCTTGATGCCTGTTTATCAAGGCTTTCTTGTTAATACTTTTCAAATTTTGTGGGCCTCATTAATTAGTTTAAATTTGACTACTTCACAGATTGTCGAATGTAATGCTCTTCCTGCTCTAATTCTGATGCTTAGATCTGAAGATGCTGCTATACATTATGAAGCGGTAAATTTCAAATAGTGCAATATGACGGCTTCCAATTTTGAGGGGGTGTCAAATTCCCTCTGATACCTCTTTAGTTTGACATGTGAGTTTTTGTGAATCATGATAGGTTGGAGTTTGATATATTGTATTGAATATTTTCCAGGTAGGTGTGATTGGAAATCTGGTACATTCATCACCCAACATAAAAAAAGAAGTTCTGCTTGCTGGAGCTTTGCAACCTGTTATTGGGTTACTTAGGTATGACAAGTCTTATTTTCTTGTGATGTGTGATTAGTGATCTTAGCGTCTGTTTGTGTCCTCCTAAAGCCCGTCCCCTGCATATGCGCTGTCCAATAGTTTAATTCTCACAAACGTTTGTTTTGTTCTAGTATTTGTATTTTGATTTTAATGATCCTGGTCAACAGTTCATGCTGCGGTGACAGCCAGAGGGAGGCAGCTTTGTTACTTGGACAATTTGCTGCGACTGATTCAGACTGCAAGGTTTTCAAAAAAGCTACATTCTTATTTACATACTTAATTAGTCAGATAGTGTTTTAGAGCCAAGTAATGTGCAGCTTCCAAATGCTTTTTGTCGTTTATTTTTATTTTTATTTTATTATGTTGTTCTTCTTACTAATTATTAGTTACTGTATCAACCTTTGTCATGTTGAGAGATAGTGAAGAAAAAAAAAAAACCTATTTTTATTCTCCTCGTAATTGTATAAATTTTCTGCCATTCTTGGAAATCTAACTTTAAGTAATTTTATCTGGTACATGGAACTTTTGAAAACTTTGTAATATAAATTCTTTCAAACTCCGTTTAATTATAGAGGCCAACTGACAGACAAGATGGATTGTAGCTCTGTTAAAAGAATAACCCAACTTTGGGTTAGTTAGCATATATTATGGATAATGAAATTTTAAGTTTTAAGAATCACAAAAGTGAATTTTTGGCAGTTTAAAACAAGTGGGCCTTCATAGATTACTTTTAAAAGCTCAATGTACTTGAGAGATGAGTGGCCTTCCGATATCTCCTTAGCAAATTATGGGTATTTATTTGTTGGTTGACCATGAAGGAAAAGGACTGTCCTCATTATCTTCATATTATGATAGATAGTCTTGTTAATACTGTTTCCTTTTCCTCCACTGCCTCTACCTAAACTTAGCATGATTCCTTTCTTTTTACCAGGTTCACATTGTCCAGAGAGGTGCTGTTCCTCCTTTGATTCAAATGCTCCATTTTGATGATGATGTGCAGCTGAAGGAAATGTCAGCCTTTGCACTGGGGAGGTTAGCACAGGTCATTACCAATTTGCTTGTTTCTGTTTCATTTTTTGATCTTTCTGGTAGTGCCTTATTCTTCTTTCTTTTTTTATTGATTTTTTGAATTCACTCAATATAGGCTGTCATGCTAATGAATGTCAGTATGATAATATCTGCAAATGGCAGAAATTATGTGCAAAAGCTAGTGTTATAAATTTAAATGTGCTAGATTGACAGTTAGAGTTCATAATCCAAATTAAGAACAACAACAAAAGACAAAGGGATAGTGGGATAGATTGAAAAAGCTGCTTCCTGCTGAATAGTAGATGGGGGCTCAATCAACGCACCATCTAGGGCGTGAGTTATTTTCATTTATGATTGCAATTTTTGCTTAACATTATAATTACTAACATATTATATGTTCAAAATCATCTTGACATGGACAATATTGAAAAACTAAATAAATTTTTGGATATTTGTACACTAGGGTCAAGTCGGTTTCTGATCATAAACTCTTTGTTAGAAATTACAAAATCGGATTGTCATCGGGTCGGATATCCGCACTAGGTCCGTTTTTGACAGGTCTACATAGGGTATATCTTAAACATCAGTTATGGTTGCCATCTGGTGGGTTATTTTGAAACACTGGTGTACACCTATTGGGTGTCGCTTAACAGGTCACATTTATCGCGGCATGAATTTTATAGGTCATATCGGTTGTATTGGCTATTTATCGCCTGTATCGGCCATTTAATCCCTCATATTCCCTAATGGTGGAAGCATTCTCCATTGCACCTGACTCTGTTTGGCACAAACTTGCATCAAGCCTTGTATCACCAACTCGCTCAACTAGCAGGGTGCTTAAGCTAAGAATTCTTTTCACTCTCTTGCACAGAGATATCATCAATCTAGGCACATCCTTCAAATGGGGAACAATTTGAGGAGAGAAGAAAGGGTACCTTGCTTGTTGCTATCCAATGAATAGTTATTTGGCTCTCCTACTTCAAATACACCAGTAACCTCATCACAATATTATCCCAATATCACCTTCTGCCCCTGTACAACCGTACTATTCTCGACCTCATACTCGCTACACACCAGATCGTCCCATAGACTTTGTAAAAGCATTAGAGACGGGAATCACAAAATAAAAAACCTGGGGACCCTTTGGAAAATACTTTTACACCATCCAATGCCTCTGTGTGCTAGAAGCATCTCTGACCAACTACTCCGTAACAGTCGTTGGGGACCTGGATTTGCAGAGAAAACTGTGAAGTGTTGATTCCCCCACCATCCTCTTCTCGCACAATTCTGAAGCCCTCGATAGTCATCCAAATTGCATCGAGGGAGAGGGACCCAAACAAGCTGCTGCCTAGGCCTAGCTTAGTTGGTAGTTTTTGTTGCCGGAGGTAGCTTTAGTCATCAATGAGGCGTCGGCAACCATATGTGGCGATTGCTGCCGGCGTTGGCAACCATTTGCAGCGATCTCTGGCAGTGGTTTTCGCGTTTACACACGGAAGCAAAGTTGGGCGTCTATACCTGGGACTCAAACTGGATAAGCCCTTATTATCATAAGTGTTATCCCCAGAGATAATATGAGCCTTCCGCCCAAGCCCCTGTCAAAAACTAATCTATCTCCATTTAATTGAATTGGCACGTGATGCTTAAAAGGTAATGTAAATGACCAAACATATAAGCGGCAGATTTGGGGCAGGATTCTCGTTCTTTCCTAACCTTCAACATTTCTAGAGCATTTCTTCCAGCTTTGAAACAGTGGTATTCTAGCTATCTTCTGGAACCCCTTGACATTGCTTAATCAGAAGGACCCGCAATCACAAGACTGCAAGCATTTGTTCAAATCAGTGAGAAGTATTGCTGCTGCAATCTATATGTGCTGCGTTGTTGATCACACGCCATATTGCTCCTTTCCGCCCTTCTGCAAAACGAAACGCTAAAACCTCTCCCTGCAGCCTGCGACTTTTCAAGCTATAAGAATTCGCTATGCTTGTTCTTGCTAGTTCTTAAAATGAGAATATAACCCACTTATTATCTTCCCCCTTGTCCTTGCACCACTGGGACATAAACTCCCATATCCACAATATGAATTCATCTCTACGTATTCTGATTTCCCACAATGGGCCTCAATGAATCTTCGTAATCCCCTAATTAAAGTAGATAATAAGCAATGCATTCGATTAGTGCAAAATTGGAAAAATGGGCCATTAGTGACTCTAAGATCTACAAAAAAATACATTGTGACCAATGTATCCTTTTCTATTGCTAACTGTGCTTGGGTTATTCGCCATGCATAGCATGTCACAAAAACTAGCCTATGTATTCCACTGGTCATAAAGGCTTCTATTGAAGAATCGAAGAGCAAAGTGCATTGGCATGCAAGAGGCCAAAGATTGCTATTGTTGAACTAAAGCTACTAACAAGTTCAGACCAATGCAAAATTCCCCATTTCCAAAAGACGTGTCTAACCAGGGTATGAAATATTCTCTGGTGCAAACTCTTTGGTGTGATAGGAGAGTATTGGGTGTGTCCAGCTACTGTTATGGAGCTTCTACAGATTTGGTTTGAGGGATTTGGGAGGGATAAGGAGAAGAAGATTCTATGGCGCAATGCTGTCTTTTCTATTCTGTGGTGCCTATGGTTGGAGTGGAATGCAAGAGTTTTTTCTGGGAGCACCTCGTCACCTGAGTTAGTTTGGGATAGAGTGACTTACTTAGCATCTTTGTGGGCTAAGGTGGGAGGACCTTTTATTTTATATGTGATATGCAGAGAAGGCTAATCTGTAACTGTAACTTTTTGAGACATCTTGTCCTCTTTTTTTGATACATTTTTTTCTTATCTGAAAAACCAGGGTTTAAATGTCAACTAAAACGCACGCAATGCATCAGCTGGTAGTGCCTGGTACCATGGTACGTATCAGTTTTGAGCTAGAAGATAGTCGAAACCCTGATTTTTAAGGAGGTGTCCTATGGTCAAAACATGGCCGATATGGAAGACACATCATGAATAGTTGCCGAGACCAACTATCCTAATTCCTGAATCTTGGGAAGCAGTTTGTTAGCCCCACCGGTAGGACAATGGATGTCAAAGTTTCTTCCAATCTGGTTTATGAGAAAGAAAAAGAGTGGAAAGGGTCCCTCAACAGCTATCTCCCTCCATTAAGTATGATGGAAAGCGGGGATAGGCTCTAGGGGAAAGGAATTGTAGAAAAGAAAATGCATAGTTTGTCTTTCTGGGGTCTTAGGGTCGGGAGGTTACCAAGTGATCCTTGCGTACTTCCTTTCGCTTGGGCATGTACCAGCGGTAGCTTGGGGTTATGATGGAGAGCTGGGCTTACCTCTGAACTTCTTGTTAATTTCAGATTATCTACCAAGGTTATGGGCTTATGAAGGTTTCTTTTCTTTTTGTTTTCCCTTTTCCAAGATGCTTTCTGCTTTTAGTGAGGAATATATTTATGATAGATGCTAAATGGATTCTGTTTTAGGAGTCACATAACCAAGCGGGCATTGCTCATAGTGGTGGTTTAGTGCCACTGTTAAAGCTTCTTGATTCAAAAGTTGGTTCTCTACAACATAATGCCGCATTTGCTCTCTACGGCCTGGCAGATAATGAGGTATTCTTCAGTCTTAAAAGTCAGTGTTCAATTAGATAATAGGAGCTTTGCCTTGGTTTTGTAACTAGATTTTCCTGCTGATGACGTGGCCCTTTTTTTATGTAAATTTTAGGATAATGTTGCCGATTTTATCAAGGTGGGTGGTCTTCAGAAGTTGCAGGAGGGAGAGTTTATTGTTCAGGTGTGTTTCTTCTATTTTTGTGTGACAATGCTTGCTTATTGTCTTTTTTAATTTTATTTGAGTTCTATGATTTTGTTGAACTTCGCAACCTATGTGTATTTTTTTACCTACTTGCATTGTGGGGCCTATTTTATTTCTAGCTCACTTTGTACTAGTGAATCTTTCATTCAAAGAATGCTGAATACAATTTTCAGGCCACCAAAGATTGTGTAGCCAAGACACTGAAGAGATTGGAGGAGAAGATACGTGGTCGGGTGAGTGTCAAGGAGTTCTCATTAGTTTCACATGTTGTAAAATGAGACTTAACGAATACTTGTTCCCAATGTTCCTTATTCTTTCAATGGTTTCAAGGTGTTAACCCATTTGCTGTACCTCATGCGTGTGGAAGAAAGAGCTGTTCAGACACAAGTTGCTCTGGCTCTTGCCCACTTGTGTTCTCCAGAGGATCAGAGAACAATATTTGTTGACAACAATGGTTTGTTTTGTCTATGAGCTGCGTGGTCTAACGACATATATTCCTCGTCAACTGGCATTAGGTTCTTTCCTTAGATAACATCATGCTGTTAAATTGTTTGGTTAGGATTGGAATTGCTTCTTGGGCTTCTCAAATCCACAAGCATTAGTCAACGACTTGATGGTGCTGTGGCACTTTGCAAGTTGGCCAGCAAAGCCATGACTCTTTCCCCAATGGATGCAGCTCCTCCTTCTCCTATATCTCAGGTAAGGTTCTTTTGGTTTGATTTTATTTCATGTTGCTCAGTGGACAGACATATATCCATTCTTAGGGGTGAAAAGNCCCCCCCCCCAGGAATCATCTGTTGAAACCAACTTGCTCTAGTGCTTTATGGGTGAAACATCAATCGTCAAAATATTTTACATGTATGGAACCTATTAGGATTAAAGAAAAGAAAAAGGGATTGTTTGGTTGACAATTGAAAATATAGGAAGTACAACTTCATGTGAAGTAGGAATTCATAAAGGTGTTTGGTTGACATAAATGTAGGAAGTAGGACTTCCCAGGAATTTCTACTTACCCCAAATAAAGTTACTTACCTAGTCCCTCTTAGGTAAGTAGAACTTCCTCTTCTTCCTGTTGTCAACCAACAAATAAGGCCATTATCCAGGAATCTACTTTGTGGAAATATAACTTCTCATGAAGTGCAACTTTCTCGATTGAACCAAACAACCACCAAGCATAAAGTGGATATACTATAGGACAGATAAACTCAGAGAAGCTGGAGGTATGTTCACTCGAATTGTTAGTCAGAGATGCTCCCCATGTGTACACTGGATTAAGCCAAATATGCAGCTATTAACAGATGGCAACAATGGCCTTTATCACGTAGAATAGTTTGATTATTGACTGTTGGTGTTCTACTGCACCTGCACCTATGAGAAGATGTCTGAAAATGGCAAAGTTGAGTGGGTAGAATCCAAGTAGGGGCAGGGGGAGTGGGGTTTGAAACCAGTCTCATTCTTAACCTATAGATGAAATCCTTTAACAGTGAGTGACATTGAAGGATCTACATGACTAACCCTATATAATAATGATATGTTTTGTCAGTTGTGGTACTCTTTAGTTACCATTTACTAATAGCACTTGTCAATTCCGAGGAGTTGTTACTATGAGGTGGCGTTTGTTTTCAAATTTAGGTTTTTTGGTGGAATCAAGAATGAAACCATGAGGCTATGGATTTAAAAAACCCATTCCTTATTCTACTTGTTTGGTTAATATTTGTAAACCCCTACCTTTTTCAAAATTTATTTTCATTTCATTTTACGTCATTACCCTTCCCCTTCTTAGGTTGAGTATGGCTTGTTCTCTTGCATTCTTTCAATTCTTCCTAATAAATTTATTTCTTGGGGAATTCCACTTGGTAACCTTGTACTTTTGACTTTTGCAATTGGTACCCAAAACTTTTTTAATAATCCAGATAGTGCTCATGTGGTTTTGGAAAACTGAACTCCGTGAACAAAACATGGGTTTTGTCGTCAAGTTTTTTCGTTAATTGATGACGTGGCGCTAGTTTATGAGCTAAAACGATTTTGAATTGTTATGGGACCAATGATATGATGTCTTTACCCTTATTTTTGTTTCCCTCCATTTTTTCTTTCATCTCTAAAACCAAATATCCTTCCTCTTTGTGGTGGTTTTTGGGAATTTTTGTATGTTTTTCAAGATTTTTTGATATTTGGGAAAAAGGAATAGTGCCACGTCATCAATTAATGGAAAAACTTGATAGAAAAAACCCATACTTTAGTCACGGAGTTTAGTTTTCCAAACCACACGGGTACCTTCTGGATTAGCAAAAAAGTTTTAGGTACAAATTGTAAAAGCCAAAAGTACAAGGGTACCAAGTGGAATTTACCTTATTTCTTTTTTTCTAAATAAAATGTTATTACCCTCCCCTTCTAGTCACTCCATTTCTCTGACCTTGCTCCTTTGAAGTTGACAACTATGTCTACTACCACATAGGGAGAGGCACATCCATCTTGGTCATCACCCATTGCTCTCCATTGCCTTTTTCTCTCCTCTTTCCGTCGTACCACTAATCTCGGTGTATTTGGCCACCACCACTTCCGCACTACCGTCGTTGCAACCACAGTTGCACCATCGGTGTCCATTGGAAAGCTGCAAACCATCTTATTAGCGGATTCCCATATGTTCTTCTATGTATATCACATTTTCTATGGCGGATTCAGCCCATATGTGGCTGGAATTTCCACTGAGGTTCCATGGAGAGGTTGGAGCTTCATTGGATTGTCTGAGGGAAATGATGATTTGGTGGTGGGGAAGAGGTGGTCTGTTGGTGATGGTAAGTGGTGATCCTGGAGATGTGGACCATGGTAGATGTGGCTTGGGCAGCCATGAGAGAGGTGGATGCGGAAAGAAGGATATATTTTTTTTTTGATGCCTGATTCTAGGAAGCCAAGCGGAAGGGAGGAGTGCGGAGTTTCATACCCAACTGAGGCGGTTTTGCCAATGGGTATGATGGTTGGGTTTTTGCTAAGCAAACAGCACTATTGATTTGAATCTTCAACCGATAGGTGAACCTTTGTTTTCGTCAAACAAATGGGGTATGTGAGGGTAAGGACATATGTCAATCTTGGACATTGGCTAGGGCATAAATGGAAAATTACAAGCCTGCTGTTAACTAAAAGTCCTTCTCTATCCTCTTTCCATCCAGTATGACCAGTTGATCACCCACCATATACTTCTACCACAGCTTAAATGCTAACACCTCCCTTAACTCTCCACGGGCCACAACCTCTCTCTTTCTCTTATGTTGCCGGCTCCAACCTTGATTGTGGCCAGCAAGCCTTGATTATATGGACCAAGATTATTGTCAGGTTTAATCAGCTCCAATCTAGGTCTTTCCTCTTAACACTGCCTCTTGAACTGCTGCCTGGCAATAGTAGAACTTTTGCTGGTGGGAGGGAGGTGGATATTGTAAACTCTTTTTTCTCTTCTTTTCTTTCTTTTTTTTTCTTCCCCCCCCCCCCCCTCTTTGGTGTTGAACACAGAATAGTTTGTCAAATTACTAGATTCCCAATAATGATCCTTATGATCTTGACAATAGTTACAAAATAGGGTGTGTGAGATTGGTTCGCATGCTTGTTATTTGAATCTTGTGAAAAACTAGGCTAAGCACCTTACAGCCTAACTTTAAACAGAAATTCAAACAAAAAAAGTTGACAGAAAGAGGAACATTCTCCACTTGATTTAAGAAGCCACCTTCTAGGATGGGTTCTCAATTCTCAAGACTGCGACAAAATAAACTCATTAATGAACTGGCACACCAATCTATAATCAAAGGCGAGGATGCAATTCAAATTCTACTGCGAAAACCTTTAATACCAAATTACCAATATGCCCCACTGGAATGAATCAATTGCACAATTTGTATCGCTCATCATTAGGCATACTAGTTCTCATATTCTCTGATTGCCCTGAAACCAAGCTGTAAGAATGATGAGATTAAGAAAAGAAAACAGGAAAACAAAACTGTAAAAATGATAGCTGACAAGCAAGCCTCCATGCCAAAGATTTCTGGGTTCTTCCTGGTTGTCATCTCTGAACCAAGCTCTGCATAGCAAACTTTTTGGGTTCTTCCCCTGTCTTCTTCACTGAAACCTAGTCATAAACTCAGAATTCGAGTAAAATCATCCTGAGTCTGCATCCTAGACTAACTTGAATCTTGTTCGAGACTTCAGCCGGGAAACAACAACCAAAGATTAGATGCAGATGACCTTGATGATGTAATAATTACCATTGCAGTACATACTTCATACTAACCCAGCCTTGGTGGACTGTTTATCCCCAGTTGGCTGCCTTCCCTGCACAGCTAGCCAACAATTGAATATATGCCAAGGTATATTAAGGCTTAAACAAAGTATCGCAAAAGGCCCACGGAGACCAAATTCCCTTAGTACTGAAATAATAGTGAATACACATGTGGTGAATGCTATTTGATGCGATTTGTAGAACCAGTAATTTTGCTAACAGACCAGAAGCTATTTGAAATCTGAACATTTGACACTGAGGCCTACTTTGATATTGGAAAATGCAGCCATTTAGCCAAACACTCTCTTTCAAATTGTAGATTGCATGAGCATTTTCTTGATTGCCATTTTGCTGCCAGGTCAGAAACGCACAACCACCTCTACTATCGCATGGAATCAATGCCTGTCACTTATACTCCCTCCGTCTCAAAATCTCTGTGTAGATTACTTATGGCACAGATTTTAAGAAGTTGGTGAATTGACCCAATTATCCTTTACAAATGCTTTTTTTTTGTGCGCCTATCAAAGGTTAAAGCTTCATGTAAGGTGAAGGGCAAGCTTTGTCAATTTTGTGCAAAAATAAGACTCCAAATAGAAACCACAAGGAGATTAAGAGTCGGACGAAAATAGCAATCCACAAGGAGAATTTGAGACGGAGGGAGTAGTAGCTTTCATAGCCCAGCAATTTCTCCTTGATTTTCTTTTCTTCCAATTTAGAGAAATACATGGGTTAAACTGTTGCAAGATATTTATTCTAGCAGGAACTAGCTTCATAGTTGTTTTTGACAGTTTCAGTGTTGGTATGTTTGCATTATGTTATTGCTTTATGAGACTTCAGCTCATACGGCCTATATATGAATATTTTCTTTATGATTCAGTTGTCAAGAAAACTCACTAGTTTGTCTAGGGTTCTCACTATTTTGATAACATCTGACTTGCAGGTCTACCTGGGGGAGCAGTATGTAAATAGTGCAACACTCTCTGATGTAACCTTTCTAGTTCAAGGTGCCCAATGCTTCATTTACCAAGGATAAATATTTGTTGTGGCTTGTTCTGTTACAGTGCTCTGTCCTAAATAGCTTGTCCTTTCTTTTTAACTTCTTGGGTATTGTTCACATCTCAGGCAAACGGTTTTTTGCTCATCGTATCTGTCTTCTGGCCTCATCTGATGCATTTCGTGCAATGTTTGATGGTGGTTATCGGGTGAGTTTACTTGTTTTATTACATAAGCTAACTATTTCGCTCCTTTCTGATTGGGTTAATTTTCTCCTGCAGTTAGAACTGAGGCCTATGTGTTATTTTGAGCACAAGCATCTGCTTCACAAGAACTCCTAAGTTTATGTATTATGCTTTTCCATTTAATCATGAGCATGTGCTCTAAGCTCTGTATCATAGGTAGACTTAGAGCCCATTTGGCCAAGCTTCTACAAAAATACACTTATCCAATTCACATTTTTCCTCTTTTACTCTCTTTTCCTTCACGTCCTCTATTTTAACTTCTAAAAAGTTGAAATGTGGAGTGGAAGCTCCAAATTGTATCTTCTACTTCTAGCCCCAATTCAGTTTCTCAGTAGTCAAAATGGAGGAGGAGGTAGAGGAAGAGAGGGTGGTGGAAGGTAAGTATGCGATGGGTAAGTGATTTTTTTAGATGCTTGGCCAAACAGCTTTAGCATCTGTGGAAGTCAAAACAGCATCAAGGGAAGGATGGGCTGAGGGACAATTGGGATAGAGAAATGATTTACTGTTGAGGGTAGGATCCCTGCACAAATTAAATGGCTGTACTGCCAGATTGGTATTAAAAAATTACTTCATCTACCACATTGGTATTGAAAAATACCCTTGTGATAACAATGTAATAAAAAATAGTAACTCGTGCATGTTCCCCTAAAAACTAGTTTTCCGACCAAAATCCCCGATGAATTTGTATTTCTTTGGCAAAATTATCAGTTTGTGACAATTTATTGATTTCATTTTTAGGCATTTTTAGGAGTATCTATTATAAAATATTTATTGAATATGTTAGCGAGTTTTTGGGAGTATTTGCAAAAGAGTTGCTATATTTAAAATGTTGTTGGTCGATGGAGAATTTTTTTGATACCAATATGGCAAATGCGTTGTTTTTTGGTTAAATAATCAGTCAATCTGGTGTTGTGGCGCATGATGGGGTCGATTGACTGAGTGAGACTGATAAGTATGAGCTTCAATCACACTCAATTGTTTTCTACTGTCTTATTGAGCATATCAAAAGAACCATTAGCTGTGAAGTATCTTGAGTATCATTATCAATGTTCATGGACAGAATGACCCTGTAGAATCATCCAATATGTTCAAGCTGCTGAACTATGGCGTTTCTATTGGGTTACACTTCATATGCTCATTATGTTCAAAATTGTTGATCTTCTGCTGTTGTCCTTCTGATACAGGAAAGGGATGCCAGAGACATAGAGATTCCTAATATTACATGGGGGGTTTTTGAGTTGATGATGAGGTGATATTTTGGTTCTTGTGTATTTGCTACTATAAAAATAAGTGCATCAAACTATAAGTTTACATCCCCTTATCATGTGCAGATTTATATATACTGGATCAGTAGACATCAAACCAGATATTGCACAGGATCTCCTTCGGGCTGCTGATCAGTATTTTCTAGAGGGGCTTAAACGACTATGTGAGTATACCATAGCGCAGGTGAGTAACAGGATGTCTATTTCAATGTCATATTTGCATCTAGTACAATGAATGATGGTATTTTATGGACATCTTTTGTATCTAATACATGAAGGATATATCATTGGAGAATGTGTCGAGCATGTTTGAGCTTTCTGAGGCTTTTCATGCGGCTTCTTTGAGGCAGGCTTGCATTCTCTTCATCTTGGAGCACTATGATAAACTAAGTGCTAAGCCTGGGTATGCACTCTAATTTCTGTTTGTTTGCTTAGCATTTTCAGTTCTATGTGGAGAAACTGTTTTCCCTGTTTGCTATGGTATATTCTTATTTGATTGGAGGCTCTGAAGCACGGAAACGGCTCAAAGGGCCGCCGTTTCCGTTTCCGAAACGT
>BSSO01003776.1:0-15774 GCA_030267885.1 Mesembryanthemum crystallinum
TGGTTTGGAAAGGAAAATAGGGGATGGAAGGAGAAGCACTTTTTGTCAAAAACCCCCTATTATAATTTTTTGGGTGAGAAACCCCCTTGTATCATACCTCCACCCTATTTTAGCCCCCAAACCACCCTTACCCTCCTATTTCCGGCCAAATTTTTTCTAAAATGACATAATTACCCTTCATCCTATTCTTCATTTTCTTCAATTAAGCTTGCAATTCTTTAACTTTCCCCCTTAATCTTTTATTATCAACCATCAAATTACCTTTGTCAGTCTTCAACCCCTTCAATTGTAGAAGATGAAGGATAGGGTGAAGGGTAATTATGTCATTTTAGGACAAATTTGGCGGGAAATAGAAGGATATGGGTGGTTTGGGGGCTCAAATAGAGCGGAAGTATCATATAAAAGGGTTACTCACCCAAAAAATTATAATAGGAGATTTTTGACAAAAAATGCTATATAATAGAGAGTTTCTGACAATTTTTCCATATATATATATATAATCATTACCATGTGTTGAAGTATGCGTAATTGATGTACGCAAAAGTTATTTTATGTCAATGTATCGGTTGTTGAACGTTGAAACGGCTTGTATTGTTGTACGGGCATAGTAGTAGTTTGTTCCACAATAATGGCGGCTACATCGCTCCCCGCATTCACTTAATATTAGATTGTCCCACATTATTGGTCCTCTTTCACAAATTTGTTTGTGCATTATCGCTCCCCAAATAATTATATATCCTAACTCGGGTGAATGGAATTTGTTTGTGCATGTTTTTTCAGAAATTTCAAAATAAAGTTATGTTTTCATTACTTAACTACTTGCAATGTTTATATAGAGTTAAGTACAATTTAAGGACTTCACCTTTCACTTTTGTTCAATTGAAGGACCTCATCTCTTTTTTGTTCAATTGAAGGACCTCTTCTTTCATTTGTTCAATTGAAGAACCCCGGAAAATGAATTTAAAATCACAAAATTGAATTAAAAATGCACAAAATCAGAATATGGGTTCAAAAGGCTGTGAATTTACTAAACTACCCCCATTACCCACACAATAAGACCAATCTACCCCTATTCTGTACACTGTTCAACCCACACAAACCAATTTTTTTAATTAAGTTAACCGATCCCAACACAAAATAATTAAAAACCTTCAAGCAACAAATTAACAACAACAACAACTAAAATCATCTAAAGATTAAAATTTTCTAACTAGAACCGTCAACAACAACTAACAAAGCATACCCATTAACCATAACACTAGATATCAACGAATTAACTCAAAAAAAAAAAAACAAAAAAAAAAAACAAATTAAATAACTTAGAGTAAGGGTAGATTGGTCTTATCGTGTGGGGTAATGGGGATAGTTTAGTAAATTCGCAGCTTTTTAACCCATTTTTTTATTTTGAGCATTTTCAATTCATTTTTGTGATTTTAAATTCATTATCCGGGGTCCTCCAATTGAACAGTGGAAAGAATAGGTCCTTCAATTGAACGAAAAAAAGATGAGGTCCTTTAATTAAACAAAAGTGAAAGGTGAAGTCCTTGTATTGTACTTGTCAGCTAGCTAGAACACTTTAATTAATTCCTGCACCTTGACAGGTTTATTCTTATAAAGTGGTGTTACGTTTATTGAAGACTTCCGCTGGAAATTACTAACAAATAAATTAAATAATCTGGATTCAATTTCAAGTGTAGATAATTAACAAGAAATGTCAAAAATAGATCAATCTGCAAATAATTTTACGCTGAAAGCTGAAGTTACCCACAATGTGAGGGGAAAATCACAAGCAAGTAAAGAAGAAATCAAAGTTCATAAATTATTTTTCACAAAATAGGGTTTACGACTAACGAACATACACACTGTGAATTCTAGTTCTCTATATAGAATTACATAAATTAAAGATTTGGCAAGACTAGAGCTTTTAAGTTGATATGCCAATATACCACGACTGTGTTTGGCAAAATTAGCTGGAGCTGTGAGCTGTAATTGTAACTTTTGCTTCAAATCTTGTTTGGTGGTTGAGAGAAAAAAGAACAAGCTGCAAGTTTCAAACTATAGATTTTACTCAAAATCTAGCTGTCAAGTAAAAGTTAGTATGGATAGCTTTCAAAAATCAGTTGTAGCTATAGCTTTACTAAAATCTTGTTTGGTACATGAGAGAAAAAAGAACAAGTTTCAAGTTTCAAGATGTACCTTCTGCTCAAAAGATGCCAAAAGCTAACTTTTGATGCCAAACATAGCCCAACTATTTCTTTCTAAATGCATGCTACCCCATTTGCCCTTTGAAATTGGCCTAGCTTGTTTTGACACATTAAACGAGGTAGCCTAGAAAGTCATCTATCAAATATCAATAAACTGAGGGTGTGTCACTTCAATTGAAATGTATTGAACTAAACTGAAAACATGAATAACTAGGAATATGTGAGAGCAAAACAAGTTGCAAGACAGAAAATGCACGCTATTAGATAAACCGCTCCCCAATATGCTTAATCTTGTTAGGCAAGTGGGACTTGTCATCAATATCTTGTTATATTGTTTCCTTAGAAAGCTTATGTTGTATAAATATACCGTAATGTTTTGTCAATCGAATTTACAAAAAATCAGCCTACAGAAAATATTTCAGATGGAAGGTACCGTATAATTATAATGTGTAGCCATAACGAATCGATCCCACATAACAAGCAATGACATCGTTTACCCATATATACCTCACTAATTGAATTTTTAATGGAGGTAGAGAAAACCCTGATGTGAAAATGATATCTAATTATGAGTCACCAAAGTGGGAATATAGAGAAATTATAAGGGCACTAACTGATATAGTAATATATATATTCCAAACCTTAAGTCACCAAAGTAAAAAATTTGCCTAATATTGTACTAATATCATTACAGTGTAAATTGCAATATTTCCCTCCGATCCCTTTGGAATAGGATGCATGTCCTTGTTTTGACATTGACCTTAATAGAAAAGTCAAGAGTATGGTTTATTACACTTAGCATTGAAAACGAATACATTAATAAGTCTATTTTACAATTTAGCAGAAAAGAAAAAAGGGTCTATTATACAAAAGAACTCATTTATGCTGAAACACATAAGAACTCATCATTTGTTCTGGGATGAAACAGCGTAAAGGCTAGGAAACACATATAATTCATTTGTTCCTTTTGGTTGGTGCACCAAATTGTTCATCCATGTCTAACTTTTGAGGCGTGATACCAGTAGGCAACTTCCAGTCAAAATGATACAATAACATAGCTAGGGCCGGGTAGCTCAATGTTGGTGACACCGAGAGCCAAACCTGGGCATATTCTTCTCCCTGCACCAAATGGAATCAACTCAAAATTATTTCCTTTGTAATCTATTGTAGAGCCCTCAAATCTTTCTGGATTGAACATATTAGGTTGCGACCAATTGTTTGGATCCCTCCCAATGGCCGCCATATTCATGAGAATTCGTGTTTTAGAAAGTATATCGTAACCACATATTTGACATTTCTCAATGGATTCTCTTGGTCCGCCGAGAGGCACAGGAGGGTGCAATCTAAAAGTTTCTTTGATTTATTAATTTAAGATATTTCAACTCAACTAATCCTGCCTCATTCACTGTTCCTTTTCCCTTGTACGCTTCTCTAACTTCAGCTTGTGCATTTTCCATTGTTTGAGGATGTTTTAGCAACTCTGACATTGCCCACTCTACTATAGTTGAAAATGAGTCAGCTCCAGCAAAATATATCTCCTGCATATATAGATTATTATCCCTATGTAAATTTTCAAGTTGTATTTAATGTACTGTTATACCCCCCATCCAACAAAGAATAGCAACAAAAGAATAATTAAAATTAACCACACACGTGCGAAAAGGAAGTATGTATAATATTGCAATATTTAGATATTAAATCACCACAAGTCTTTGAGGGATGTTTTGTCCTCGCTGGCTTTTATTCTAACTGACATTTACCCTAATATTACTTCAAGTCAGGTACGCTTAATTGTGTTTCTTTGTCTTAAGTTTCTTAAATAAAAAAATAAAAATGAATACACTATGGTAATATGAGTACTGCTATACGTTATTTCTATCATGAAATCCTTAGGTATATATCACAATTCAATATGGTAGAATCATCGGAAAACGGCTCAATATGGCCTCATCTCCGGCTGTTGAAAAGAAGCTGCATATAAGATGATGAAGACGAGTCTTGGATGGACTTCATTTCTCAATACACAATCATTTACAACTTTTTAATTATCAGTCTTGGTTAAATCAACAATAATATTATGAGAGATTAATTATACTCACCAAAAGAATCCCTTTAATGTTGTTGATTTGTGAAACTTTGGAAGAACATCGAGCAAGTCTTCTTCTTCTATATTATTCTTAATGTGAGCCTTATGTTCTTCAATTATAGGTTCAAGTAACTTATCAGACTCTTGAAGGATGCCCATCAGCTTTCTCTTCATTCCACTTATTGTAGGGAGAAACTTAATAGATGGGTAAAGATCTGCGATGGCAAAACCAGATAGAACCTCTGACATCTCTTTCGTCACCGCTCTAAATGCTTCTTGGTCCTTTCCTCTCTTACTGAAGACAGCCCTGATGGTTAACAGTCGCGTAATTTAAGTCAATTCACATACCAAAGAAAGGGATTGATCATGCTAGAGGCTGGTTAATTAAACGAAGTACCAGATATATATGAACTACCCTCATGATATGGTTTTAAGAAAAAGTTCGAGTTAAATTTTTAGAAATTTCTTTAAAAGATTGAAAAGTAGGTACTTATGTTATGTTATATGCATATATACCTTGTAGTGGTGTCAAAAGAAAATCCAAAGAGTTTGTTGCTAAGATTAACAGCTGATCCTGTAACTGCAGCCTCAGAGGCAATGGAGTTAATGAGATTGGTAGCCTCCTCTTCTCTCATAGTCCTAAATGACTGGACACGCGAAGAAGAGAACAACTCCATCACAGCCATCTTTCTCACCTGAGTCCAATAACGCCCATAAGGGGCGAACGCAATATCAGAACAGTCATAACCCAACACTTTACCAAACAAGAGGGTGGGGCGGTTAGCGAAGTTGGCATCATGGTTTTTCAGCACCTCCCTGGCCACTTCACTGGATGAGACCACTACCGTGGGGACTTCCCCTAGGCGAAGGTGCATGATAGGACCATGATAGGACCATGTACCCTCGCGAGGTCTTCCAGGCGACAGTGAGGGAGGTGACTGTTGTTCTTGCCAACAAGTTGGTGCAAGTTACCAATAATGGGCAACGTACTACTAGAAAACACGCTATATTTAGACGCTTTAGGAACGACGCTTTGCAATTCGTCAGTGTAAAGTATGGGGCGCGGTTCAATTTCGCTCATTTATCGACGCTTTTTGGTGTCGAAAAGGGAAACGACAACATAATGTGTCGATAATCAGCGGCCCAAAAGTCATTTATGGATCCTCTATCAGGCCCAGAAGTCTTTCTTTTTCCAAGCGCGTGTTAAAGCATAGAGGACCTCTGGAAAACATTTAAAAGTGAGAAAAAAAAAAAAAAAAGAGGAAGAAAACAGATCCCACCAAAAGAGGATGACGCCTGATACTCCAGTCGAAATCCCTCACCTTCTATCTATCCCTACTCCAAATCCTTGATTTTCATCTGCAAAACTAACTTTTACTTTCAATTACTCTTCTCTCACTCCATGTTTTTCACATTTTGCATCAACAAGCCGTCGTAGCATATCAATTACAATTCGACAGGAATGATTAGGGAAAGGTTTTTGGAGTAAATTTTTGCCGATTGATTAGCCGAGTACAAGGCGTACTTCTCTGCTTTTTCATGAGAGAGGGTTAGAGAGGAGAAGAACGAACAAGAGGTTGTGGAAACAGGAGCAGCGGCTAAACTAACTCCATGTCTTACTCTCTCCCAGGTACATTATAGATCTATCTCTTCGTTCTTTGAAGTTTATGTCGTTTAATTATCATTTTGAGTTTTTGAGCCCTAGATCTGAGTTTGGATCAATCGTTTGTTGTCTGATTTTTTTACTCTAAATTAATGTAATCTGATTGTTGCTTGAAATTCCTTGCTTTGATTTTAACTTTTTATGAAGATTTTAGTTTATATTGATTGAGTTTGGATCGATTGTTTGTAATATCCAACAACAGGTATACCCTGCATATATTGAATACAATAGCTTTGAGTAATTGTTTTTATTATAACAATCTTGTGAAGTTCAAACCAGTATGTAATTCTGACAAGGTAAAGTACCCTAACTGCAGACAGGATTGGGCTATGTAGACACAACACCTCTTGTACATGAAGCTAGTATGAAATTAAATTCTGGACAATGTGGAGTGTGGCGAGAATTCAATGAGAGAGGGGCAGGTAAAGCTTTTATGCTTCCATTGCTTTGATATATTAAGTTAAACAGGAGATGTTGGGTTGTTTGAGTAAGTTTAAAGATAAGCTTTATTATTATATTGTTATTGATATCAAATGTTTTGCTTTGAAAGGTGGATGGAACTTCATCTATAGGATAGTAAGAATCATCATTTACATATCTCGTAGGTGCGGTACATGTTCCGCCAAGTTTCTGGTGGTGTTACTTTTTGTGAAACTCGTTGCAAATCCAACTATTCCAACACCCTAAAATCTTGTGTTTTTACCCTTTTTCTCTATACGCTTTGAACTGTTCAGCCATTATCTCAGTTATTTCTTTATTTTTAGCTTTTTAACCTGCCAAAGTTGGTGCCAGACCTTGACCATCTTCAGCCACATTCTCTTATAAATCCATTCAATGAGGCTAGCTAAAAGCTAATATTAACTCAAATTGCTCAAAATTTTAATGTCACTTGCACATAATTTGCTATTACTATGGCCCTAAAATGGATACAGAATCATACATTCATGATTCAGCCTATCAAAACATTGTACATCATCTTTCCTGGTACATTTGGTTATTTTATTTGGAGTACTTTTTCACTAAATAGTCTAAATGTATTCATTCTGAAAAGAATGACATGTACCACTTCTGACACTTGTATTAATTTTGTAAACAGATTTTAATATCCATTATTTGTCTTTTCCCTTTGATACAAGAGCAAGTAAGAAGTGTGCTGGTTTCATTTGTAGTGGGATAACAGTCTCAAGAATTTCTGTTAGTTTTGTTGAATTCTAGCTAGTAGCAAAGAATCAATGAGATATGTGAGCTAGTCTTGATTCACATTTGTTTGGTTGTTGTTAGTCTTGATTTTGTAATTGTACTTGATTGAGTCAGCTAGTTTATCAAGTAGTTGCTGGATATGAAAGCGCTCGACTTTTCTAGGTTGCTTGAATATGTGACATGAACTATAAAGCATAATAGTTAACTGTAAAAGTATAATAGAACTCAAATTTTTCAAAATGCAATTCTTGATAGCTTTTTATATGTGCGCTCTATAATGTGTTCGACCTAGTTCATCTTTCATGATACTATATTGTAGGTAGATTAAATCTGAACATTTCCCTTGAGGATCTCATTCATTATGCTACTTTGATCGAGGACCTGCTCAGAGGTTATTCGTGAGATTGCTCATGTAAATCTTAACCTGCATTTCCAGTGCCAATGTCTTCATCTTCCTGGAAGCTTCTAAGGTTTGTATTTTACATGGTTATGCTTCTTTTTTACCCGCTTAATTACCTGTTGTCTTGTGTATCTGTTTTTGCTCTCTTATTTTCCTTTTTCCCTCCCTAGTACTGTTAAATGATTGAATGCAATAATCTTACGAGTGAATAATAGATGTGAAGAACTAAATCTTTAATCCAGCAACAGCATAAGTAGCAGCACTAGCATATATTATTTTTCACATTTGCTTCCCTCCTAGCCTTTTGCATCCATCTGAAGGCAACTGGAATAGATGAAGGTTTGTATGACACTTTGAGCCAGGCTTCAATATGCTTAGCAACTGTTATGACCATTCACAGTGTAAAATATATAGGTGAGCTTCTGTTTCAATGTTAGCTGATGTGCAGAGACAACAAGCAAAATTGGATTAGATGTTATAGGCAATTTCTGCTTCCGACCACTGCTACATACGCGCAGATATTGTTGCAGCTACTGCTTGCTGCTGTGGCTAGTTAGCTGTTCAAGTAGGACATGTATATTATTCTGTATGAGGTTTGACCATGCATAGAAACATGCAGGTTCAGATCTAGTTTTATAGCTAGGACTTGAGGCTACTAAGTAACTGGAAGGGCCAATTAAATCATTTTGGAAAAACATAGCCTCTGGTTATATCGACTTTAGCTACCTCACTCTTTCTCTCGCTCCTTATTTCTATGGATGTGTGTGCTCTCGTGTGTGTGTGTGTGTATTGCTTTATTTATTTATTTTTTTAGTGTTCATGCCCAAATAGATTTAGTGTCCGTCTCCGGCACCTTGCAGCCCTCAAATATATTACTTGTTCAGGCTTGATTTCTATGGTTTTAGTGTCTGTTTGTTTGTATGCAGGCTACTCGTGGGTTGTTGTAGATTATAAGGAGCTCCCTTTTGGGATCTTGGTTTCTCCTTCACTTGATATTTGTCTTGGTTTGTTTTTAGTGTAGCGTGGTGTCAGTTTTAATTTTATCCCGAACCTTGTATCCCTCAAATATATACTGATACACACTTGATCAGAGAGGCTGATGTTCTAAGTGGTTTTAACTGGTTGTACAGGCATTAGGCTAATGAGGAAGCTTTGCTTTATGGGGACACCAATCAAATTGAAGATGCGAGTGGCAGATAGGATCAGCTTGAACTGTTGTGGGGATGAAGTAGCCATTGCTGAAGGCATTCAAGCCGATTTTTAAGAGAGCAAGAAACATGAAGTAAAGTTATTCTTAAGATTTTTAAAGAGCCACCTATTTGTATTTTTTAAGAGAGCAAGAAAAGCATATGTATTTTTTTTGGTGCTAAAAGCATATGTATTTTGACATACAGAAGTTTTGATTTTATTTGAGTATTTTTTTTAAATGATATCTGTTGTATATACTTGCTGTAGCAGCTAATCAATCAGTGGAGTAGTAGTTTTCGGAAACAAGTTATATATATTTTTTTTTCAATATAAAATATATTTTGCGACGCTTTCTGGTGTAGAAAATTGTTCCCGGTAATGTTACTGTTAATTTCAGAAATGACCGATACTAACGCAAAAAACCGTCGGTAACTGATAAAGTGTGACATCAAAAAGCGTCGAAAAGTTTGCCAGTTTTGACAAGAAAAAGCGTCGAAAATTTTCGACAGCGAAATTATCGACGCTTTTCTAAAGCGTCGATAACTATTTTTTCGACGCTTTTTGGCGTCGGAAAAATATGAAAAAAGCGTCGAATCTCACCGTGTTTTCTAGTAGTTAATTCGAGGTCCTGGAGGTAATCGTGGTGGTTTTGGAGTGGCTGCTTTAGTAAGGTTCTTCATCCATAGGGCTAATGTGGAGATCAAGATGAAGAGAGTTGTGAATAATAACCAAGAAATCTCCATTACTAATTTAATTATTTGAGCTTAGCTAGCTAGCAAGGTTGGTATATGAATTGAAAATCTTGAAGAGTTTGTTGGATGGGTAAAAGAGGCACGCGGAGGCTTACGGGTACAAAGATCTCAACTCTATCTGCTTCTTTTTATAGATCACTAGTTGCATGCCTTTGCGTTGCAAGGAGCTAATTTGTATACATACCCATGCCACTACTAGAAAACACGCTCAATTTCGACGCTTTTGACCTCGATTCTCGACGCAAAATAGCGTCGCAAATTTATACATCGACGCTTTCAAAAAGCGTCGTTATTTTCGCCGTCGATATTTATCGACGCTTTTCCGTGTCGTAAGTTCTGTAAGTTTCGACGTTTGTTTCGTCGACAAACTGAATTGAGCGACGCTTTTTTCTTGTCGAAATTGTATAAGTAGCGACGCTTTTTTGCGTAGCTATGGAAATTTTGGCGCTGACAAGATCATACCCCGCCAAATCATTACCGACATCAAAAAGCGTCGAAATTTCTTCCCGCTTTTTTTTTCTAATAAAAGAAAATCCTAAAATGTGGTGTACCTTGAATATAACTGTGTAATTATTGAACACCTGCTGAACAGCTAACCTGCGCGCTATATATATATGAGGATATATAATAATTAATTAATCTATAATATATATATATATATAGTCAACAAAAGAGTTTTCCATCTGCATTCATCAATATAATCATTATTACATAGCACCAATTAAAATGTTCTACTGGATTATACTGTCGAATAAACTTAGATAAGCAGCTTCTACTTGACAATAAGTAATTAAGTTGAAATAGCTAGCGGGTCTAACTTCATTCGATCATCATGTTGAAGGGGAACCATTATCATCTGACTGATCTGTATCCTCTGATCCACTTTGAGAACCATAATAAAAGCCGTTGTGGCCATCATCTTGTGACCTAGTACGAGCATCATAACCACTCGATGCATCCGCAACCTTGAAAGAATAAATAAAAATCATTAATAACCACTTGTGATGCATCATACTAATATATTAGAGATACAATGTTGGACCCAAAATATCATGGAAAAACAAGCTGATGTTAACTTCCATTCAGCTTAAGTAAAACAAGCTGGACAACTTCAGGTCATCAGCTTAAATAATGTGCAAGTTGCACAATTTACCACTGCAATGAGCTAAGTAAAATAAAAAACCTATAAGAGCTGTCATGCCAAACCTTTTCAGATCTTGCAATGAAAAAAATGCCCTGTGTGTTAATGGGGGCATAAGAAAGAATGACAGAGAGAGAGAGAGTAAGCTATATAGGCCATAGAAAGTGGAGAGAGTAGGCTATAACATCTGTACTTCAAGTGCTAAAGCTCTTGTCTTTTTGCTCCTGTAACTCATCGTGCCTGTTAAGAATAAGAAAATTGGTTACAAAAGGTTCTAGAGAAGATCAGGAAGTTAACCACTATTAAGATCAAGAAATAGTATAGTTGAATACATAATCATAATGCAAATGTTTTCTTAATTTACTAATAGATCTCTTGCCATGTTAGCTACTGTTTGTTAGCTAAATTCTAAGTTAGCTAAATTCGTATAAACACAAAAGGACAAAACATAAATCATCAATGCAATGAAAGTAAAACAAACGCAATTATCAACCAAAAAAGAAAGAGCGGTGAAATGGCAGAAGGACATTACTTTGCCAAGGAAGATTCAAACAGTAATTTGGACTCGAAGCCAAATTTATGTTGCTGCACAAAAGCTATTCAAATTTACAAAGTCAATGAAAATTTTTACATTAGTCAATAACCAAAGAACAATTAGGCCAATAGATTACATCAATAAACTAAAAGTAACAATTAGGCTGTTAGTACGATGAAACCAAATTTTAATGCTTTCATACCTTATACTCTTCAATAACAAAATAAGCAAAGAGCTCATAGAAAATAATGTTGATAATTAGCTGCAAAAGCTATAATTTAGGGAAGGAGAATAGCAATAACAGTTACTTAGTTACAATGCCAAAACAAGAAAAAATAAACTCGATAACAGAATACCCAAACAAAACAAAACAAAACAAAAAAAAGAAGGGAAAAGTTAAGATATATCATCCCCTAAATCAAACAAGTCTCTAGGCTTAGTCTTAATGACATGTAACCATCCCTTTTGTCTCTCATCTTCAACATAAAAAACTTGCTTTGCTTGAGATGAGAACACAAAAGGATCGTCACCTAAAAGTCGACCAGTATGCATCAATTTAGAGAAGTTAACACAAGCACCACCATTTGCATATGTCCTTAGACCCTTGTTTATATCTACCCAGTCACAACGAAAGAGCACAACTTTACACTACTACAAAACAAGCCTATGGCATCAACATTAAAGTGATATCTTAGGCCTTTAAAATGTTGCATTAGGGTTTAAGGCAACACTTTTGGAAACATTGCATCAGGTTATGTTGCATTAGCCTATGGCAACATTTTTTTGGAAATAGGCAACGTTTTTTGGAAGTGTTGCCTCCATTTAGCTAATGCATCACTTTTGGTATGCAACACTTTTTTCCTTAAAATGCAACACTTTTCATGTTACTTTTGTCAAGCTAAGGCAACATTTTTTCTATTCAGAGACAACACTTTTTAGTGTTATTTGGCTTATTAATACAATACTTTTTTCTAGCAAATGCAACACCTTTTTCTAATTTAGCTATATAAATACACCACTTTTTTAGTTAATCAGTAACACTTTTTGGTTGCTTCAAATAAAGCATATGCAACACTTTTATTTTTTTTCCCCATATTATATATATATGGTTTCGAGTCGCTATTGTGACTTTCTTTACAAAAAAAAAAAAAAGCAATGCTAAAATTAACTATAAACAACGGAAATAATCCTTTAGTAGTATGCATCCACAATATATAATCCAAAATGATCCTTCTAGTACACCAACACAAAAAAAGCATATTGCTAAATCCAAATGTTGTCAATTACAACTCACAAAAAGTAAGACTTCTAAGTATTGTTCAGCTTAAAAAACATTGACAACATATCCAGCAACATGTCTTCGACGAGCATTTTTTCATAGCTGCTTTAAACATCCTTCAAAATGTAGTGTCATTTGTGCATATCATCAAACCTCCTCCATAACCATAACCTGTGGGTTGGAAAATAATTAAAGATATGATTAGAATTCCCATAAGAAATGCCAGGAGAATCCATTAGGCACACAAGTTTTTACATCTGGATACCCAAAGGAACAACAAAGTTAAGATACCTTTAGATTTTTACAACTACAGATTTTGTTACAACTCCAGCTAAACCAAACATAGTAATCCCAATAAAAATCAGCAACCAATAAATAATGAGTCNTCTTTAAACATATTTGACAAGCCTGGTTTTACCAACCATAACGATAAACCAATACAGCTTGGATGGACCAAGATTAAGATTTATTGCTGATAAAGCACTTGCTATGCCTTGTTTACTTAGAAATGTGGTCATTATTGGTTGAACAAACAATTAGTTTCCACCACCAGTTCCACCATCGAAAATACACCAACCAAAAAACATCAAAAAAAAAAAAAGAAAGAAAGAAAGAAAGAAATCAAATATGTATGTACCTTTTTGTGTTACACTCAAGAACGAAAGATGAAATGAGAACTAATCATGACAGATATTCTCTAGCAATTCCTGTGGGTAGTTTCTCTACAATCTTCCGCACCGCTTCTTGAATCAATTTATCATGTTGACTTTCCATTTCTTTCCGCATCTCTTCCAACTCAGCCTTTTTCTTTTCATGATCTGCTTCCAATTCTTTTCGCATATCAAGTATATTATTCTTTTCAACTTCAGGACTAGCTTTTAGTGAATACAGATAATCTCCTGATACCATAGAAGATGACCCACTACCGTCAGCCTTCTTCAACATTTTGTTAGTAACCCCCCTACCATACATCCTACGACGACCATCATACTCGTTGCCCATCACAGCAAGAAAGGCATCCGCTGGACCAGTCCCATCGTCAGGGGCCTTTAATTTTTCATTTCTTCCTACAATATTATTATGATGAAACCGATTTAACCAATTTACAAGCAACTTTTCAGTAGGAATATCAATCATAAAAGCATATATTTTGAAAAATTAAAGAAAAGATTTGCATGACAACTTACAATCTTCTTTGCCGTGTAATCGGCCGAAATGCCAAATGGGTATTAAAAAAATACCCCTATTGCCAAATTGGTATTTAAAAAAAAACTCCGGCGACATTAGGGTATTTAAAATGACGGATTTGCGCACTTTAGTCCAAAAACTGGAATTCCGGCTATAATTTCCACCAATGCGTACTTTTTAAATATGCTTTTCCTATTTTTTTTTCACTTTTCTATGCTATAAAATAGGTTCAAAAGGTTATTAAAGTGAAGGGGGCAAACAATTCGGGGACTTTATAAGAGAAATAATTATTTTAAACAAATATTTGCCGGAGATTTTCACCGGAATCTCACTTTTAATACTCAAGTGCGCAAATATGTCATTTTAAATACCATATTGTCAACGGTGTATTTTTTAATGCCAATATTGCAATAGGTGTATTTTTTAAATACCCATTTGGCATTTTGGCCCCGTGTAATCATATGATGCGTATACTTTTTAAACAAGTATCTCTCCATGAAGAACATCCATCGATAATGCACAAGTCCATCAAGCCTATTTCATTTACTAAATGAATAGGCAAGTGCACCATAATGTCAAAAAATGCCGGCAAGAATATCTTCTCAAGCTCACACAATGTTTCAGTAATTTTTGATTGCAAATGATCTAGGTTTTCGACTTTAACAACCTTACTACACAAACTTCGAAAAAATGCACCCAAGCTAATCAAGGGGATCGCGACATGCTTGGTAGCGATTTCCTCATAGCAACTTGAAGCAAGTAATGTAACAGTGAGCATCATGACTTTTGTATCCTACCACTTTTCTTTCTGAAGAACGTACACAACGTGCTATATTTGATGCACACCCATAAGGCAATTTTGCTTCCTTCAAGTCATGACAAAAGATATCTTTCTCTTTGAAGACATGAAAAACATGCTTTTTGAAAGAAAACATGCCCACCATCATCGGAAAGCCTCAGGCTGAAGTTTTTCTTTTATACCCATTTTTAAAAGGTCAAATCGAGCTTTTACATGATCCTTTGACATTCCACTGATATCTAGTAATGTTCCTATTACATTATCACAAATATTTTTTTCTATATGCATCACATCAAGATTGTGTCAACATGCATTGAATTGCCAATATGGCAAATCAAAGAATATTGACCTTTTTTTTCCATGGGCATGAGCTATCATTCTTTTTCATTTGTGTCTTTCCAAATGATGAATTTTCAAAGCTAGCCAGCTTAGTTAATGCGTCAACCCCCGACAAGGGTTTTGGAGAACACTTTTATTACGCCGGGTGCTGTGCATCTAAAAATCTGCGGTGATCCATATAGCACATCTTCTTACTATGTTTCAAGTATAATGAGCTAGTTTCATAATTGCAACAAGGACATGCAAACTTGCCCTTTGTTTTCCATCCAGACAACATTGAGTAGCCCGAGAAATCACTAATGGTTCAACTCAAGGCTACATACATTTGAAAAGTTTCATTTTTGAACTTGTCATATGTGTCCAAGCCATCACTCCATAGTTTTTTAAACTCATCAATCAGAGGCTCCAAGTACACATCAATATCGTCGCCAGGAGACTCTGGCCAGTGATTAATAGGGACAACATAAAATATTCCGGCTTCATGGACATCCATGGTGGCAGATTATAGTTAACTAACACAACAGGCCATGTGCTATGAGCAATACTCATTGTTCGGAATTAATTAAAGCCATCACTAGACAAATCTAACCTCACATTTCTAGGTTCTTTGGCAAAATGTGGATATAAGGAATCAAATTCCTTCCAAGCTACACCATCAGCAGGATGTCGCAAATTCCCATCCTTAAGGCGTTCATCATTATGCCACGTCATGCACTTTGCAGTTTCAGCACATATAAACAATCTTTGCAGCCTTGGTTTCAAAGGAAAATGCCAAAATACCTAAGCTGGAATATTAAACATTTTCGTGAAAGACTCATTATTGCGATTTTTCCCCTTTTTTTCTTCCATTTGCTTCCATTTAGAAGTGTGACAAATATGACACTCATCATCATGCTCATATTCTTTCCTATACAACATACAATCATTTGGACACGCATATATCTTTTTATAATCAAGCCCCAAATCCCTCACAATGTTCCTAGCTTCATTAAAACTATTT
>BSSO01003777.1:0-15773 GCA_030267885.1 Mesembryanthemum crystallinum
GTACTTGAAACCTTGCTCCCTGTGGATACGATACTCTTTTTACTACTTCGATAGAACCGTACACTTGCGGGGCTATCAGTTTGTAATAGTTAAGATAAGTTTAGGTTTTTAAGAAAAATATAGTACTAATTATTTCTCTTTTATCCATGTTTCCTAATTTTTTGAGAAATTGTGTTTCCTATTTCTCCGTTTCCGTTTCAGTTTCCATTTCCCATTTCTCCGTTTCCTTGTTTCTATGCAACGTAGATAGCTTATATAACTATAACATACTCATAAGCATCCTTTGTCATATAGAAACTACAATCAAGATATAAATACCTGGTACCGTAAAGTTGTTGTGTCAACATAGTAGCATTCCAGTGATTATAGAGTCTGTTGAAATACTCAATTTAAAATGGCATCCCTGCAGCAAAGCGTTAAGGTTAAACAAATTTACATTTCCAAAATTCACAATTGGCAAATAGTCTGCTTACCTCAAGGAGCGGGCTTTTAAATTGTGGGACAAAATCATAAACATATATTAGAGGCGTTGTCTATATAACAGAGTGTAGACTGGAAATACTTTCTCCAAGATATGCATTACCAGGAATATCCAAGGAAAACACAAGTAAAAACAAAAACAGAACCTTCCACAAGTGTATTAGTTAGGACGAAATTAATGTGTCAAGTAGAGACACCCAATTCTCCAAACGGTTTTTCTAACCTATACCTAGTAATATGATAGAATTTCAAATAAGATCTTATATAATCTAATTAGTTACCTAAAATCTTGTAATCAAATCCCATAAAAATAATAAAATCTTTCAATCAAAATATATATCCTTCCCATTTTGACTCATCTTCTCTTTATTTGTTTTGTTTCTCTTAACCTCCCAAATGCATTTTTTTTTTCTATCTCCTCCGTATTGAGCGTCTTCTTCATCTCCATTCATTCCGGCCATAGCCAACCTGCTCCGTTGTCAGTCATTCGCTCGCCGCTCTCTTACATGGTCAGATCCGGTTCTCTGCCGACTCATTCCGGAAACTTGAAACCTAAACCCTAAACCACCAATTTTAATTTTTTTTTGGTTTTAGGGTTCACCCCTCCTTTGATAGGGTATCTTTTAATTTTGCCGGCGAAGCCGGTAGAGGCAGCTATGTGGTGGTGGTAGTCACATATGGTTGTGGCGGTGGCGACGACGGTAGCAATGGTGGTACTGGTGGTGGACTGGTAGTGATTGTTTTAATTAATTTCCCCTTTTTTAGTTGCTAAAATTTTCTTTTATTTATTTTCCTTAAAAAGTGAGAGTTAATGGAAAGAATCCTATCATATTTTGTTAGTTAACCTATGCCCAGTGGACATAGGTTAGAAAGACCGTTCTCCAAAAGTCATCCACAACAAAAAAGAAGTGTAATAGCCCCTTCCTTGTAAACGACAAAACCTCAACCTTTGATCATAAAATGTTGAAATTTTTTCCAGTGGTTGTCAACCACTATAATTTATCGCCAATCATTATAAGTTATTCTGGTTTTTGTTTGGGTAAATCTAATATTTTTATTAAATGGTACTAATCGTATGTTATAGCTATTAGTCGTGACTGATGAGTTATTTGGTCAAGACTTTTGTATTTTAGTTTTATCTTTAATTGGTCATGACTAATAATTATCAAAAAAAAGTTGGTCATGACTAATATGTGCAAATAACTTCAATTATTTAACGGGTCAAATTTGCCTAATTATTATCAACGGCTAATATCGTCATGTTATAGTGATTTGCCCTACATTATAATGGTTGACAACCACCAAAGAGGCTTCATAAACTGTTTGGTAACTACATTAGGTTCTCATCATATTAGAAGTATACATAGTGTATGCTACAGTAATTTTTAAGCGTGTGTGAGTATATAACCTAAAACTAAAAGGTTCAAACAAAGAAGATCTACAGTAGGTAAGAAATGATTACACCGCAACTCGTTACGAGACATTTACATTAAATAGGATGAAAAAAAGGAAATCAAAATCATTTAATTTCATGAAAAGGAATTTGAAAAAAATACATAGCTATGTTACAAGAGTACGTGGTTGAGATATAAAATAGTATTTTGGGAAAGGCAATTCTTTAAAGACTATCCACATCAATTTGCTTCAATACTTCTCTAGCAGAGGAACTTCAAATTATTTTGTTTTCCATCCGCTAGCTTTTCCTTCATATTCTTCAAACTTAAATTCTTAAAAACAAAAAGATAAAATAAAATAAATAAAATCGAAATACGAGGCAAGAAGGGAAAACTTAACAAAAGATTGCTGCTATCAAAGAGGATGTTTTCCGCATATCTGCAAAACTATCGCATTTCTCCTTTGCTATGTATTCAATCACTCAATTTGGCCCTCAAAACTTTAAAATTAGCAACCATTTTAACGTAGTAGCAGATAATGATGATGAGAAAGATAACCTGAGAACATAGATCAAACAATAGATCGAATTATGATAATTAATTAGGGATGGTAATTTTGAACTATGAAGAAGTTTTCACTATCTCTATTCAAATCTGTATTCTTAATTTTGTTGTAGAGCATCACAAAAGTACATGAAACCAGCCAAAATAGACTAAATGTTGTATTTCAGTAAGGCGAAACTATCTATTGTTAATTACCTCGACATCAATTGGCAAATAACAATCATATTGCTGAAAGTGCAGTGAATGGAAGTCAACAACAACAGGTATGTACCAAGGATCTTGATATTCACTAGGGAATGTTAACTGTGTGATCCAAAAGACGAAAGTAAAGTGGCAAAAGGCACAATCATTCAATTTGACTTGATAAACAGAATTCGAACAGGTAGGAGATTACACAATTATACATAAACAAAATCCCAATATTGAAAATTAGAAAGGTAACAACAGATGAAACACCAGTTAAGAACTCATATTACAAAGAGGGGGTTATCATAGAAGTTTTAGGTATAGAGACCTTTGCAACGATGCAATTCATTCTGGGTATAAGGTCAATCAACCTTTCCCCAGACGGTAGGCAAGTTAAGATATGCATGTTATGAAGGGTGCATTACAAACCATGATAGTGATCATAATAAGGTTGTTTAGTTAATTTAAGGCATCCATGACTCTCATAAGGCGGAGTTGTATGCATTTAAGCATTCTTTCAAATTGTTGACATCACATCTTCAGTGGTCGCATTTGAAAATACGCTTTGAGAGTGATTTATTCAATGTGGTGAGTTCTATACAAAAATGGGAGACAAGATCATTGGAACATTGGGAATTTTTCGTCACCAATTGATTGCTGTTCTAGCATAACGAAATGTAGAAGCGGATCAATTAGCTAAAAAGGGTGTTCATAAATCAAATGATTTTAAATATGGTTGTAAGAGGGCCCTTGGGTCACAAGAATTTTAATGTTGGCATTTAGTAGCTTAACGAATAAAATTTGTCTTTGCTCTTTACGGGAAAAAAAAAGATGAACATATATTGACTCTAAAATGTTCTATGTGACTCGTAAACTATATTAACTCACACTTACAATTCTAGAGTATACTAACTATTCTCTTAGTCTCACTCATAAAAACAGCTTTATGCTATCCTAAATCCCACTATCTCAAATTTTAAATATATCCATACAATTTTGTAAAATTAAAAATAGAAAGTGAAAATATATTTGAGAAATGAATAAAGCACTAATTTTTTTTTTTTTTTCTTACGAAAAGTAAAAACACTTGTGAATTAGACTCCTGATTACCAATTATGAAAACGCGTAAACATAACGGTACTGTAAAAAAAACATAACGGTACTGTAGCATCCCAGGTCAAGGGTATTTTGGGCATTTAACTGCCAAGAAATTTCCCACGCCTTTCCTTTGCGCTGAAATTCCCCACTACTAGTCTACTGCTTACACCAATTTCTCTCTCTCCTGTTCTTACGCTCGTTTCTCTCTCTTCACTACTTCACATTTCTCTCTCTCTCTCTCCTCTTTCTCTCTCTACAAATCGTCGATTTAGCTGTTTCGATTCTTCGATTTCGATTCTTGATTTGATGACGATGGCGAGGAATTCTTCCGCAAATCTTTCTGATGATGTTTGGCCACCGGGTTTTCGATTTCATCCAACTGATGAAGAGTTGTTGCTTTACTATCTGAAGCGGAAGATCTATGGCCGTAAATTGAAACTTGATGTAATCGCTGTTGTTGATGTCTATAAGCAAGAACCTGAAGAGCTTCCTGGTATATTTCTCGTTTCTTTTGACTTTTCTGGTTGATTCTTGATTGATTGATTGATCCGATTTTGAATGATTCTTGGGTGGTGTTTGAAATCTTGTTATTGTTTATTGGACGAATTGGGTTTGTTTGATTCTTGATTGATTGTTCTTGGACGACTCTTGATTGATTGTTTTGGGGTGATTCTTTTATCTGGGTATTGTTTTCAAAATGTGGGAATTGTTCGTTAATTTCTAGGGTTTATGTTTTTACGAAGTTGACTTCTTCGATGATTATGCGATTAGGGTTTTTGTGTTTAGGGTTTTTGAATTTAGGGTTTTCTTATGTTAAATTGTAGGTCTTTGTTAATTGGGCTAACTGTGATTCCCAATTCCCAGTTATGGGTATGATCTAACCTCGTGTGTGTCCCCCAGTTATTGATTTAATTGCATTATTGCTATCTTTTACCCTTTCTTGCTAGGGTTGATATATTTTCATATGTTTCACCCTAGAATCTAAACCAAATTATAGTCACTTTCTTATTAATCAGTTTAAAGTATATGGTTTGCCTTCAAATATCATCTCTGTTTTAACTTAAGTTAAGTAAGGGTATGTTTTGGATGACAAAATGTGAAAATTTGCTCCTTTCCTATTGTACTGAATATACATGAAGAATGAAAGTAAGCTCACTAAATTTGCTATAGCGGTATGTTTGTATTCTTTAGACGTGCTTGTATATCATACCACCAACTTATATATGGCTTACATGTCGATATACTATCAGCCTCCTGTCAGAGGAGAAGAAATATTACTATCAACCAATTTTGTTTAGTGTAATGCTGCATAGTGAACCATAAGAAATCTGCTACTTTGGTTGTTTCTCATGTTGAAAACATACTGTGTTCCTCTTCTATTTTTTTTTTTTTTTTACAAAAATAAATGATGTTTTCTATTGTTAATACTCCATGTCAGAGAGTATTCATCAAGTCAGTATCAAAGTCACTCACAATTAACGAGGCGATGTCTTTGCAGGTTTATCTTTATTAAAGAATGGAGATCGGCAGTGGTTCTATTTTAGTCCAAGGGATAGGAAGTATCCTAATGGATCAAGGTCAAATAGGGCCACAAGACATGGTTATTGGAAAGCTACCGGCAAAGATCGTACTATAACATGCAATGGTAGGAATGTCGGCATAAAAAAAACTCTAGTTTTCTACCGGGGACGGGCGCCTTCTGGAGAGAGAACGGACTGGGTTATGCATGAATATACCCTGCTTGATGAAGAGCTTCAAAGATGCGATAAAGATAAAGAGTATTATGCAATTTACAAGTTATTTAGGAAGAGTGGCCCTGGTCCGAAAAACGGTGAGCAGTACGGAGCCCCGTTTAGAGAGGAAGATTGGGTTGATGATGAACTCGAAATCACTGCCAACAGTAACCAGGCGATTCAGATTCATCAGATTCATCAGGCGAACCATATTTCAGCCACCATATATGCCCAAGTTGATCCTCAATTGAGCGATATTAGAGTCACGAACCATGTTCTTCCTCAGGCTGCATCACAGCCACAACCAGCAGCGGTTGACGATTTTGATCTGGCATTATCTCAGGTGAGTTGTCTTCACAGTCATGTTGCTATCTTTTAAAGATAGGTGATTCCTTTTTCTTTTGTTCATACGTGCCTTTTGTCATAGCTTGCATGGACAACTCCATTACTGAGGTTCTTTCAAATTTTTACAGTTAATATTTAAATTTTGGGGACCAATATTTTTTCAAGTTACTAGGAAATTTCTGTCAAAGCATTTTGGACCATTAATTTTCATTGGTTTTACTTGTTTTGAGTCCTTAATTGTTTAGTTTTCTTTTTTTATTAATCTGTACAAGTGCTAGTTTTTACATGATAGAGCATGTTTTTACTGACTAATTTGTTATCCATTTCACAGTTTATTGGCGAGGAAGAAAATCATAGTACCATGGTTCACGGATCAGATGGGGAAGCTGTTTATGCTGAGGAAAATGGTTGGGCAAATAGCTTTAATGTTGCACAAACAGATAATTCTGGTTTACAGACGTGGGATATGCCTGAGGTGAATTCGGATGCTCGTAACTTTGAGCTACCACCCGTTGTCGAGGAGGACTTTCTCGAGATGGATGATCTTCTCGGCCCAGAACCCGTTCAAGGCGTCCAAAACTCTGAGTTTGGGGAGGTTAATGGGTTGAGCGAATTCGATTTGTATTATGATGCTGGTGCCTTTCTTCATGATCTGGGATCAACTAACGAAGCAGTGGCTCCTGAAGCTAGCTTCCAGTTGCAGCCATTTTCAGATCCAGTCAGCGGTTTTGCAGATGAGTTGTGGACATATGATACGAATAATTTTCTACCCACCATAACAGAGCAATCAGGTACATATTCACAGGTCAACTCGGGCATTGCTGGAGGTTTTTTTAATTAAGCTACACTTTTCCATCAAAAGTAGTAGTTGTCATATCTGATCAGCATCAGCTCTTAGTACAGATGAACTCGTCAAAAACACACACACAAGAAAAAAAAAAAAAAAGAGTACATTTTGTTTCCAACGTTGTTGAATATATCATTTACCTTCCATTCTTTTTTTTTTTCTTCCACTTCTTTTTTAGTTTGTTTGAGTTTAGAATGAAGTTGGGAAAGTCGGTTCCGGTCGTGCTTGACTTGGAGGAGGCAGCTTGTCTTAGACCGGCTTGGAAAGCTGTCCAATCTCAGCTTCTGAGTTTTGATGATTTTTGCTAATAATAGAGTTTCTGGGCAATGTTCAGGTGTTGTATCTGCTGGTGGAATGTCTGCAAGTATCAACGCAGAATCAAATCAAAACCAGGGTGGTGAAGAGGCTCAAACTTGGCTCTCTTCCGCTCTATGGTCATTTGTAGAATCCATACCTGCCGCCCCTGCATCAGCCGCTGATAGCGCTTTGGTGAACAAGGCATTCCAAAGGATGTCTAGTTTTGGTAGATTAAATGTAAGATTAAATGCCAAAACCACCACCATTGCTGCTGCTTCTGCAGGTAGCGTTAGTAGTCGTTCTGACGCCAGTGCAGGTGTTGTAGGAGGCAGGAGTATGAAAGGATTCTTGTTTTTATCATTCTTGGCTGCGTTATTTGCTGTCTTGTGTGTTTTTATTAATTCAAATGCTAGCGTATTTGGGAAATTGCATTGCCGCATGAAGTTGTAGCTTGATTGGATCGACGGGGAAGCTAGAGGAGGAATGGTTAGGGTAAATATTTTTGATTTAGGCTCTCTATTAGTATACAGGAGGAATCTGGATACCTGCAAGTGATTATTTTGTAAAGGAATTGTACTGTATGTGCTGGAAAGCATACAATCACAATAGAATGGAATGTCTTACTCAATTGTTTCGCTTTTGTTTCTTCTTTTTTACCTGAAAATTTTCAACGAGGTATGAAAGTAGATGAGATTTTACCGTAATTACAGGGGTCTTCAATTATACTTTATTCTAATAATTTTGAAGAGTCGTTTAAGTAAAATTTACAATTATGATTACTGAACTTCTATGCTTGAAGTAAAACGATAACTTTTTCACAAAAATTTTTGTTTCAATAATTTTAAGAAATTTTCTAAAAATCTTAGAGCTAGCTTAAGCATACAAAAGCAGCACTAAACCATGTGCTCAAAACGTTAACTTTGTCACAAATAATAGTAATGTTTGAGGTTGAGTGAATGTTTAGGGTATATAGTATGTTGCTGAGTGAGTTTAATTTAGTTGGAAGTGTTTGGTAGAACTAGTGTCTGAACTCAAAAATACAAAATGACTTTTAATCGAGCAAAATGATTTTTGTGAAACCTAAAAATTTAAAGAGGCAATTATAGATACTTGACATATATTCCTATATAGAGTTGGGATCTTCTCTATTTAATAAAGTAATAAGTGGAGGATCAAATTTCCTTCTTTCTTTTTGCAGGTTTGATTTTTTTAAAAGTAAACAATTGGCTATAACTTACTATAAGAGATCTAGCCCTAATTTTATTTTAGCATGGGTTTATTTCACCTTCTTTAATCCCATTTTAATTCAGTTTAAGTCGGTAACCTATTTTTCTCTAACATATTACAATCCATTTTAGTGCCCATTTAGTTTAGTTCAGGTTCTGAGGTCATTTCAGTTGAAATGAAAATACTTTTAGTAATTAGAGGATTCCAACAAATCTGCATACATCAAAAACTAAAAGTTAAATTTAATATTGAGTTGATCCTAGAAATTAACAGTTCCATCCGAACATTTTCACGGGTTTAGAAGCTACCCCAAGTATCTTCTCTTGAGTTGATTCATATGTTCCCTATGCAACGCAAATGCATTATCTTCACGAGTTTTGTATTCACACTAAATTGTGGCATTTACTCTGGTCCATTACATCTTTCATTCGAAACTCCAGGCTCTAAAGAGATGAATTGAAGCAGGGAAGGGCAGTAGGGAAATTCACATGTTAAAAAATCACTATACAGTATGTAACAAAGACATCTAAAGTGAGACAAAGCAAGAAACTTTTTACTATTGTGAGTACACTTCTCACACAAATGGAATTTGAAGAATTAAGTATATGAAGCTCATATTATGAGTTTATGGCCAGTAATTTAAATTGTACTCCTTAAATTGTGAAGCAAAGTTTTTGAGTGTCTGCAGTGCCAATTGACAACTCCTCTGCTGTAAGCAACTGTAAAATTTCTCCATTGTTGACGACTTTGAGAATATGCAATCTGCAGATGCAAAGCTGTCGAAGGCGAGCAAATACAAACGAGGCACTAGTTAAAGACTTGAGAGCTTAGCTTTCCACACAAAAAAGCAACCCGGCTGCAAGTCATTTGAGGTAGCAGAAAATACCTAGGTTGACGCTGTTTTGTCTTCCTCCAAGCAAGCCTTAATGAAGTCCACGACAACCGGGGCTAACTCAGCTTGGTGTTCAGAGTAACTGTGATTTGCTCCTTCTATGATTTGTAATTTGTGATTGGGTATTATCTTAGAGAATTCATATGCATCCTCAACAGAGATGATATTGTCAGCAGATCCATGAACAGTCAAGACCCTGAGGATGTAAAATCAGTATATAAGAATGAGTTTGTAAAATTACAGCAATGGTTTTGTTATAACAAGCAATTATTCACTGTGGGCAAAAACTGTCATGCACACAAAAGTAATTACTCCCTCAGAGAAAATGTACACTGAGATGATACCATGAGAGGAAGTGGGTGGTTATGTTTAGGCCATAAACATATTGTTTTCAATTATACAAATCGCTCAATATTTTACTAATTTTTAATTTTTACCATGAGTTAGCAATCTCCAAAAATGTACTGCATTGTAATATCACATAACATTGACGTGTATGTATGATGACACTAACAACAAACAAAGCCTTAATTTCTTCTCTGTTTAATTCATTTTAAGGTAAGCCCTTAACTAGTCTTGTATATGTGGATACACATGTAATGATGTAGTTAAACAAACAAGAGAATATTTTTCTTTCATTTCCCTACCTGCAATCTTTATCAATCCTCAGGCATGCCTCGTGCATATCTGTGTTCAAGCGATCCATCAAACTGTCTTCAGTCACACGATAAAGTACCTGCCCTGCAAATACTAACATTGTCATGGATAATTCAACAGGCACCCATATTAACATTTCCTATTGATTTGACAAGCATATAATGTACCAACTTTGGGTTTGATTCATCAGAATTGTTAACAAGTACTACCTGTCAAATTCATCAACCTTGATCTGAAACTGTAAATTAGCCTGCAGGATGCTCTAATAATATCTATGCTAAATAGCCTAGTATTGCTTTAATCATTATTCATGAGGTGGGCTTAGCTGCAATGCTGCTGCTTGATGCAAACCTAATTCGTCCAATATCCGCGTGGATTCAGAAAATGTTTTAGATTTGAACTATCAAAGTCTACTGGATCTCTGTAAACCTCTCACAACCTGCAATTTTCTGTATTTATGTCACTCTTAAGTCCTACCTGGTACACTGACACCCTTAGTTTAAGTTTAGTTTTCACAAATAAGCGAAAGGCTAATGTGTAGACTATAAAAACAGATGAATTAGTTATGAAAAGTAGAAGCACAAATGCATCAGCAAAGTTTTTTTTGGGTCATATCATCCTGGAAAGTTGCAAGGCTAAAATAACCCATAAAAATTCAATGAGAGAAAAAAAAAACCCAGATATCTACATACATAACTTGGTATCGAAATCAAAGATGTATCTGAGCCATGTAACTGTCAAATGAGATGGCATCATGGAAAGGTAGACATTATTAGGATAATGCTTCGGACAACAGATCATTACCTGTTTTTCTACACATAACATCAATATATCCATCCTTTCTTATGCTTTCCATGAAATCTTTACCCAACCGTTCTTGTATGCCTTTTGTCATGTCGTAGCGACCAGACAGATTGATAACTGTGCGGACATCATGATACTTAGAAGCATACAGCAAGACAACATTCCCTCCTGCAACAGTAAATGTTGTCAGTAAGCATTGCTGATTCATTATGTTACGCAAAGCATCAATGTTCCTTCTTGATTTTCCAACAAATCCAAATATTCCTGTACATCTACTTGCATTTTACTACAAGAACTAAATGAGCTTGAACAATTGTACAGGCTACTGCAGGTTGTCACCAATTACAGCCACTTCACTCTATGCTTGACCAGTACATGTGCATATATGGTTGCAATCATCTGACCAGATTAGCCAGGGGGCTGGTTGACGGCTAAACTACTCCGTCCAGTTTTGTACCAGAATTATGGTTAGAATTAAGTCGCCATATAGCCATTGAATAAATTTTCTTCCACAAATTTTTATAGTCTTTGATTTCTGTCAAGGAAAAAGGCTAACAAGGATCACAAAAGGATTTCTGTTGAGAATTCATGGCTATATGGTGAGTATCTACTTGCAAATTAAGTTGAAGCTGATCAATTAGTAATGACATACATCTATATTTGTTCTTTTGATCCTGACATATATCCATGATTTTTAAAATGATAACTAACCTTTACTGTGTCCTACGATTGCACTCACAGTCCGGTTTGCCTCACTAAAGTGCTTGACAACAGAAGATAAATCTTCCACCTCTCTCATGTAGTTGCCATATGCAAATGAACCATCACTTTCTCTGTAAATGTACACGTAAAGCTCATGAGAGGAAAATTGGAAATTAAATCACAGAGATCCTGCTAAATGAGATAGAAAAAAATCTAAGCAATCTATAATATCCTTCAGAGCTTAAAATTCGCAATTATGCCACACTAATATAGCTAGACATTGAGACACCATAGGCAACCAAAATTACATCAAAGAAGGCACAAATCCGAACCCTCAAGTTCAACCATTTGGCTTCAAAAATAAAAAAATCTATCGCTTGTAATGCCAGAGAAAAACAGCATACTAGAGATGGACGCAAAGTCACAAACTTATTGTAACATCATTTTCATACACAAAAGGCCCCACCACTGTAGAAACGCATAGACACCATCAAAATATTTTCCTGGCAGTGACATAGCCAACTGAACAATAAAGTTAGTGGCGCAAAATCTGATAAAAGATACAACAGTTAAATTGTAATCAAACGCTACCAATTAACACATCCCAATCCTCACACACAAACTTGATTTATCAAACTCAATAAGCATCTGATTGGCATATATACAACAAAAACTTGGGCAGACTTGATTCACCAAGTAGGTTACCCCTATTGTTTATGAAGGTTACCCTTGTTTTGTGAAAAAAAGCCACACATGTAGCTAATGGTCATCCATTTTCTTAAGAAAAGTCACCTGTCTCTGTTGTTTATGTCACTCATTTTCTTCATATAAAGCCACCCATGGTGTACTTACTCAACTACTGGGCTGGTTTCTACAGCTCCAAACCTTTTTTTAATAATTATATCTTATATGTCCATGGAATGAGATTGGTTATCAAACCATTATAACCAGTAAAATTAATTGTACAAAAATTGCCTAACTCAACCAGAACACCACAAGTTACCAGCTCCATGACAAACTCAAACCTCTATAATGCCTGTACCAGCTCCAAAATTAAAACCTTATATGACCCAAAGCGGGAGACATTTCCTCACCTTTAATTTAGCAATTAGCATCTCCCAAGGCAAAAGAGCAAGATATCAAGTGAGTATAAAAAAGATTTCGATCATCCATATATACCAGAAGTTACACTCTTTTTATTTATTCCTGTCCAACCAAGAATTTTCTCATCCTCTAATCCCTACATCCATAAACTAAAATTGGTTTGCCGCATACATACAATTCTTTCTTAGCTTCAGAAGTAAGGTAAAGAAAGGGGGGGCGGGGGCGGCAACCCCCAGTGCCCTTCTCTGATGCTTCTGGAGTCCACACTATGGCCTATAGTATTAACTATTAAAGACTAATCTAAACAGGACTGAAGTATCCTTGATATATTAAGCTTCTAAAGATACCATCTACCAACTACCATACAAGGTATAGTTAAAAGGAATTATGAGGAAACTGATCACACCCGTTCCCAGAAAAGTCAAATCGAAAGGCACTTATCCCTTCCTTTTCCAGAGCAACAGAAACATTCACCATGGTGGTTTGTTCCTGGATACAAGGACAACAAAGACACGAAGACAATTCAGCACCAAAGTAATCAAAGATAAAGAACTTGCAAAATAGTCAACATATCTACTAGACACCCAAGACCACTATCCTATTAAATTGCTTCTAGATAACTTCCAATGGTGATAAGATAACTGAGTTCGATCACTGTTGCAGAAAAAAATTGTGCTGGCTTCAAAATATCATTTTGTAATTCCTCTGCATTTCCAATTTCCAGGATCCTATTAATCCCATGTCAGAACTCCAAAGTAGCTTACAGATCATTTACTTACTAACCTTCGTGCTCCTAAACCCATGGCATACTATTACAACCTCTTTAGATCCTGTATCATGTAGAAGACCGAGCAGCTTCTCACTGTGCTTGTTGAGTACGGTGATTTTCTCTGGCTGATTTACTGTAAAAGTGTGATTGTTTTCAAGTTAAACACCGCTCAAGTGAAAGGAATGAAATATATAATTTTGTCTTCTAGAACTACACTACAAACACTAATGTCAAGCCCATTATCTTAAAAGCATATAATACAAGGTGAAAGTATGAGTATCCCACATGAAATGAGATGACCACTACAAGTATAACCTCATGGACACACTATCTTGGACAATAGGTTTTTTTTTCTCATAATATCATAGGATTGCTTATGCAATTGATAGATGGCAAAGGTTAAATCTCTCCAATTGTCAAAAATCAAAAGAAAAAAAGGTTTCAATTCTTTATAAATCAGCTTATAGAAGTTTAAGAATTAGTTTCTTATTTTACAACAGATGCTGTTCCTAACATTGCCCATTTTACCAAAACCTACTGGAAAGGTAATAGCTTGTGTGGGGGCATATTCTTTCCATGTTAAACTTCTTTTGACAATTTCTTTGATAATAAGGTTTTGAATGTAAATCGCTAAAATTGAGAAATTCGCTAGCCAACCAGGATAGTAACAAACTGAAAAGTGTCACAAAACACCTAGTCCCTCTCTCAGTTCCATTGTCATACCTCCAATATGCTCAGCTCTTTGAAGTTGTCAAAGATTTCAACATCTGATGATGTACAAAAGTGTCCATTGCATAATTAAAATAAACGCAAATTAAATCTACCCTTTTATAATCATCTAAAATAGAGACAGATTGTTCTTCTCCCCTTTTAATTCAACATTAGATGCTTTAATTTTCAAAATTGTCATAAGATTTTTACAAACACAACATCGATTTTCACCATGTTACATTTTCTAAGTACCTTAGCCTGCAAATCCCTCAAGCTTTCAATTCAAAGTTTCAGTAAATTTCTTCCTTTATACAGAAGATCAACTCAAGCAATAAACCAAATTCATGATTCATGCTTTTATTGATTGCTGAATTCACGAAAACAATAAAGTGAGGGAAAAAAGATGAAAAACCTGATTGGAGCGCCATTGTAGGGGTTTTGAAGCAGCAATTGGGCGTAGCAGAAAATCGAGGTTGCCGAAGCTTGGGGAAACTAGGGAGCACCTGCACCACCACTGGCTGATAATTACGCAACATTTTTATACTGTACGGTCTTTTTTTTTTTTTTTTGAGGCAACAATATACTNTTTTTTTTGGAAATTTCAAAGCAGAGTAGGATTTCAATTATTTTTTTTATTTTTTTATTTTTTTTAAGGGAGGGCTACGCCTATTAACCATAAAGATTATATCGGGTTTGGCCATGCCCGTTAAGTTCTCAAAAAGTACACGAAACATCCCCACAAACGAGGGCATCAAAGTAAGAGAAATCATCAACACAATTAAAGCTAAAGTTGGCGAGCCAAATTGGCTTCGCGATAAATATGGTGAATTCAAACCTCCTAATTACCATATGTGAGTAAGGTACGACATTGTAAAATCAGGAAATAGTTTGGGGTTCCATGATTGTGGGTCGTCTCGAAGAGCAAACACGATCTATTCCGAGTCCACTTCAACAGTTAGCTTCTTAATGCTGAGGTCTTCCGCCATGGTAAATCTTAAAGTGTTGCTATCAATTTCGCTTGGACGATAGGATTTCAAAATTTTAAAAACTGTAATTATTTACATATATCCACATTATGTTGTGCAATTTTAGCTTTTGATTGGCAAAAGTTGTGGAAACAAACAAATATCGATATGTTATGACAAAGAGAAGAAAAAGAAGAGAGGAGACTCAATTGATTACTTGAACTAAGTTGAGTAATTCCCCTTTAAGTTCCCGTTGGCATCAAAATATCATGATTGGTATTCAACAAATAATCTTGCTTAGTACTAATTGTTCAAAAGTGTATTTTTCGATTGACAAGTACTCTGTAGTTAGCCAGTTACGGTTTGAGAAGTTAAATAATGCTCATATACAGATATAAAGTAACTATTTTACTACGAAATGTCCCTCTTTATTGGTACAATATCACTTTCACAATAAAATTTTCTTTACATTATATTTGTAACCAACACATTAAAATCATTTTCCACAAAAGTTGAATTATATTATACTCCACAGATAATGAAAAATGGAAGAATGCAATTAAAATAAAATATAAGGTCAAAATGACGAAATAAAAAAAAATCAAAAGAGGAGAAAACGAAAAAAGGGGAAAAAAAAAGGACAAAGATAGAAGGAAAAAAAAATATTTGAGAAGCACTATGTGCATTTTCGCACTTCTTTTCTCACAAAACGAAAAAAAAAATAATAATTAAAAAGCTAAAAAAAATACTCCTATGTCACCTTTTAAATTGCACTCTTAAATTGAGACTATAATTAGCATTTCTCAAAAATCATAAGGTATTGTAGTTGGGGATCAGGCATAGGAAATAACAAGAAAGTGATCGGAGTTGGCTAATTGTTAGGTGCAACCATTTGATTTGAAATTTTTTGAATTGGACTGGATGGCATATGTGAGAGAAAAAGTAAATTGTTGATGTGAACTCAATTATATTACAGCTTGTCTTGTATTAGACGCGTC
>BSSO01003778.1:0-15773 GCA_030267885.1 Mesembryanthemum crystallinum
GTTTATGGTGGGGAACCACCTTATAAAAAACTTCCGCACTGAGAGTCCCACCTTACTCAAGATTCCGGTCAAAAAAATTATATTTAATTGGGCTTAGAGGGGGAGTATGAGGATGATTATGACTATGGGGAAGATGATAGTGATGATGAATATGATGAAGAGTGTGATTGTGGGCCAAAAGGAGAGGGGAAATCAAGTAAAGGCCAAGGGTAAAATGGGGAGAAATATAATTTTTTTGACCGGATATTTGTGATCTTGGGTAAGGTGGAACTTTCAAAACGGAATTTTTTATAAGATATTTCCGCACCATAAACGTTTTATAACGGGGAATTTACAAAAACACCTATATATAAAATAAGGTGTTCCTCGCAAAAAAAATCCAACTTTTTAAGTATAAAAGTAACATGTCTTTGACTATACAGTAATTTCTCGTCCCGAAGGTCTATGGTTTGAATACTTATCTTCAAAAAGATAAATTAATCAATACTCCCTCTGTTTTTTTTATAAGTGTCGTTTTCGCTTTTTGAGGTCGAACTTTGACCTCGAATATCTTTCAAAATATATAACCAAAAATTATAAAAGTTTTGTATTATGAAAGTATATCTCGTTACGAATCCAACAAATGTTTTTCTAAAAAAATATAAAAAAAAAACGGAGGGAGTAATAAATAATTTAGCGAAATTGATTTCCAAATTCTCTGGATTCTGTTAGTCATTTAATTGGATTACCTTTAAAATGGCTAGGGGAATATGCATACTAGTTTGTGCCCAGCCCAATGGTCTATACGACATGAAGTAATCAAGTGAAATACACTGGTTACACAGGCACACATTGAAGTAATAATTTTTAATCTAAAATATCACTTGTTAATGAAGAACAATAATATCAATTTTAGGTTTAGTTATATAGTATCAGTTACTGTTTGTAAGTAAGTATAAATGATTTGTGTTACGCTTTATATTTCAAAAGTATCATCGATCAATTTCTATACAATTATTAAACAAAATTGGAGACATATTTTACTATCTTTACAGGAGACTAATTAATGAATTATTGATATTATAGTACTAATTAAAATTCCATATGGATACTCACATGATATAATAACCTACCCCTTATTTAAATCATCTCACTACTTTCCTAATCTTTAACGGAAAAAGACTAAATCCTCTAATCTTTATTTGAATAATCTTAATTAGACACCTAATTAAGTAACAACTATATTAAAAAAAAAAAAACTACCGAGTAAAATAGCCTAAAACTAATACTCCATTGCTTAAGAACTAGAAGGTCCAGCACCAGAGCAGTGATGGCTGACAAAGTTCTTCAAGAAGAGACTTGTATGCTTGCAAGACTTCTCGATTTTTTCGAGGGCGGAACAACAACCGGCGCTAACGGACACCTTGTGGGTCATGAAGAATGAGCGGAGGTCCTTCAAACACACGGTCATGCCATGGGCATGGACCGCCCGGAAGCACTTGAACTCGTCATCGTTGGACGGTGGCAACGTCGGGTGCAGAGCACCATGTTGGTATGGGAAGAAACTGAAATCGGGGTGTTGGACTCCCAACTCTAACCCGACTTGTTTTTCTTCTTGTTGTTGGGCATATGCAGTCGTGATGCCCAACAACAAGATGGTTGCCACAACAATAGCAAGGCAGAAAGGGAGCTTCATTTTTGTTTGGTTTTGAGGTTCGTGTCGTGGGATCGTGTCGTTTTGGTATTTATAGGATGACTGAATGTTATGGGTGGTGTAGTGAGAGGGAGATGGGTAAGGATTTTATAGTTGTTTTTGTAGGCCGTGTTTAAGCTGAACTTGGACTGCTAGAGTTCCGGTTTATGGGTTTATGATACGATAGAGTCTATCAATCTAACGAGTTTCCAGTAATTTAAGTTTGTGATTGAGTTTTATCGGTATTGGGAATGTAAAGTTGTTGTAACAAACTCCTAATGATGTGAAAAGATATTTACTTGACTAATTTCATTAGGGAAAAAGAGATGAACTAATTGAAAAATTTAAGAAAATTGATCGGGAGAAAAAACTGCCACTGCATGAGGTTGTGTATGATTATCAAAAACCGAACCATGCTAGATTTACCTAGTCAATAACTTACAAACTAATTAAATCAACACACTTTAAAAAAAATCAAAATAAAAAATCAAATCAACTTTTGAATCAATAAAGGTACTTTTTCAGCAATTTCAAATTATTTTTTCTTCCATAATCTATGTATAGTTTTTACTCCGTTGTTAGTGGAGTATCAATTATGTAAATAACCTAATAGGTAAACTATTTTTTTTTTTTTAAATCATTGAAATAAAGTTGGCATTTTGGACGTCCATTGGTATCCAATTGATTCAACTTTTTATTTATTATTCTTTTTTTCCTGTTACGTTATGCAATTTTCAAAAAACAAAAATAATATCAAAATAAATTAATATATGAAGAATATTCAAAGAATCTAAATCCGATGTAGCTAAGTAATTTCCAGATTCGGCCATTTCATTAATTTATCATCCTTGAAATGCTTACTAGTTCACGGTTAACAGCCCAAGGGCATGTACGCAAATTCGGAAAAGGGGAAAAATTTAGGTGAAAAACACAACTGAATAAACATACATTAAAAAAAAGTATTTTCATCATGAGGAAAAAATTATCAAAAAATAAATAGATAATAAAAAAATCATATTTCTTTTTTTTTCTTGTAGTTAGACTTTTTGATTTGATGAAAAATTTATCTTTCCAATTAGTGCGTGATAGTAATTGTAGACTAAGCTACCGCCTTGAAAGAAATTACTCGTAGTATATATATATATTATGATAAACTAATATTACAAATTATGTTTCCAATAAATCGATGAATTTAATGGTCTTTTAAGGTGTATTCATTTCAACTTACTAATTTACCTTCAAAATTCAATTTGTTTCCTTCAACTTCGCACAATCTTTTTTTTTTTCCTCTTACATGTTACTATTCATTCAGTTCATTATAAAATAGTTATGTTCGATTAGTCTTAGTTAAATTGAGCATAACCTAGTTTTATAATTAATTGAAACCAAAGACAGTGTAGTTTAAATCAAACTGACCACCCTTTAGCAGTGGCCATGGATGAAATTTCATATCAGAGACATCCTATTGGGCATAGGTGCAAAAAGGAAAGGGGACATTGAGTTAATATATGGAGTATAGTACAAGGGCACAAACATCCTAACTGTTACAAATTTTACTTCAAATGAGTCTCAAATAATGGTCTCTACACTAAAACAAAGGTATTTCAAGCCTCCATCAGCACTACACTACACTATCATGTATGTTACAATAGGAATCATAACAGTCTTCTGGATCAACATTGTTACAGAGAATGGCAACAAACAAAATGGAAGCTTGAACTTTCGAATGTATACTAAAAAGAAGTCGTATAGCCACCATCTCAGACTATCAACAAAATCTCGTAAACTCTCTTACAAAATCGAAGAAATTGGAAACCTAGAAAGTCCTCGAGAATTTCCTGATCTCGTGTATGATTAACTGAATCGAAACGAGATCCTTGTTCAGAGCAGACCCTCCCTGGACCTTCTTTACGCAGTCAGAGAGCCTAGTATAGTAGAGCAGCAACTGGGTCAGTGAAGTTCTCAAGATCTCCATTCCACACAAGAAATTGCTGAAGGATGTAATAACGTCTTTGTGCATCAGCTCTATCGCGTCTTTCCATCTGCTCGCAAAATCCTTAACAAGTGGTTCAACTTCTGTAATCGCTATGGACTTCTCGGAGCTCGAACTTGGATCCTCAGCTAATCATGATATATATTACCATATCAGCACTAAGACTCATGTCATTAGTCCACAAAAAATATTGCAGATGAAATCATGAATGTGAATATATATTGTCTTAGGTGAGAACCAGTTTGAGCTGTTAGATCTTGGGAATTCATGGGCGTTCTTTCAATTACCCATTAAAGAGGTCATGTGCACATGCCGCATTAGTGACAGTTTTACTAATTCTACAAACTTTCTTACATGATCTTGGCAGTTATACTTGGATGATCCTCAAGCTATTAATGGTTTTCATGTTCTCTTAGTAAGGAGGGTTTTTGGTATATTCAAACTACTTCAAAAGTTCAAAGGCTGCATTTGTACGAGTTATGGGCCGTTGGATCAAAGATCTAACAACCCAAATTAGTTCTCACCTTCTTATTTTAAGACAAACATGTACGAGATATGGTATGAGAAGTGAGAACTATGAGTATGTGTGTGCTAGTGTGTGTGTGTGTGTGCGCGCGCGCGCGAAAATACTCACATGCCCTGGTCTTCACAAACTTGATCAGATCACTGAAGTGCTCCAGCAATAGCTCTTCCTGCATAAACAATCGACAACCACTGATAAAGCTCATATGATTTAAATCAAAACAAATACATTTAAATTATCAAAACCAACCATTCAGCAAGGATGGACCTAAATATACAACTATCCCATTTGTTAGAATAAATGAGACATTAGCAAAGGGGGTGGGGTGCCATAGATCTCTACACTGGTTACTCACCACAAATATGGTTGTTTGGCTCTTCAGGACATCCTCGAAATGCATCTGAATCTTACCACCGTCTGGACCAGCCTCCTGAAATTCCATGCAGGAGCACAATTTGTGAACAACATAGACTACTATCAATAACCATGTTGATCGATATTATGACTTACCTTCAAGACAGCAATTGTCATGTCATAGTTGTTTATGAGAAACACAGTTTGCAGTTTAGATTTATGAAACTGCGCGGATAGTTTCATTATCAAATCATCAGCTGCCATTCTAAGTCTTTCCAAGTTCATCTCTAACTGAAAGTCAAGAATCAATGTGGTCACATAATATTCCATAAAGCAAGTGAGGTGAGCAATAATTGTTAGACAAGTGCTAGGATCAGATAACAGACCTGGCCATCACCATATTCAACATTGAGATGAATGAGGGAAGCAGTAAACTCAGCATAACGCCTCATGACATAGTGAGGATGAACATCATCTTCCCACAATGTTTTCACAACTGCATTACGCAGACTACTGATGTGCATGTCGAAGACCATCTTAAAACGGGGCCACAATGAGATGTTTACCTGCTCATATATAAGGTCAATAATCAAACAACTCATGAGAAAGTGCAAAAGTAATGGTACACAGTTGAATTATTAAGATATGCAGCTGTATTTCTACCATTTTAGAGAACCACCTCTGGAACCTGGAAGCCTCTATGATTAGAAGGGACAATCAGCCAAGAGACTAAATTACTATGGTCTGTTCACCTTTTCCTTCTTCGTACATTGGCAAAAAAATAAATAAATAAATAAATAAACGGGTGAGAGGCCCTACAAGCCAGTGGCTACCCTTTATAGATATCACCTTAGGAAAATCTACCCTTCATAGATATGCACGAAGAAAAGTTTTTGATAAAGCCTTCATGCGATTAAAAGGAACACAAGGCACTTAAAGATGCACACCTTGTCCAAGTATGAATCCAAGCAAGGAATCCGCCTTCTTGACATAACAAGCTGAAAGAAAGTCAGCCAATTGATTCAACCACAGACGGGGAATTAGGGTGATAAAGAAAGTGACAGATAAGATGCATGAGAAAGTACCTGGTGCTGATGGGTGAGGCGAATCATAAGCATTAGACCAATAGCATCAAAAGAATTTGATAGGATTGTGTTGAAGTGCTCATCAAGAACTGCAAATGGGCCTGGCAGAAAAAGGGATTTGAATATCATGATCCTGACATAAATTTTTGTATAAAAGTTGTAGACAGTATTTTCTTCCCAATAGATTCTTTTTGTGGGTCTAACACGGGGATATCTTGAAACTACTGATTCAAATCATTTCCCGGCTCTCAACCCCACCACAAAAGAGGAGTTGCCATTCAGCCGCTCTTGAACAGCTCTCACTCTTCAGACATTGACAGGCTGTCTTAAATAATTTTTTCTCAATTATGGAACTTCATCAAGAATGGGGAGGGGGGGGGGGGGGGGGGGAAGAAAAATGGTTGCATCATAAACCAAAGTACAGACATTTTCATAGAGCACCACTATATGAACTGTCAGCCCTGAAGGGATGAACTCCTCAAAATCAAACCAACAACTTTAGGCACTGATACTGATTAGTTAGTTATACTGATTAGTTAGTTTATATACCAGCTAAGTAAATACAAGTATATTAGGATAATATGAGCATTTACATTTGGTGGGTTATTGGAAGCAAACTTCTTTACTAGTTAAGAAGTAAGGCCGCATACATCTAGACCTCCCAAGACCCTACCCAGGCTACCCCTTGTAGGATCTTTCTGGGGTGGTGGTTGTTTTTGTTGTTGTTCTTGTATGAGCATTTACAATAACTAATCTAACTGAGAAAAAAAACAAAAGGAAAAAAAAAAAAAAAAGAAAAGAAAAACTCAACTGACCACAATCATTTCATAAATTGAGAATGAATGCACATGAAATGAAGCTTCAGACCTTAATCAACAAGTACACAAATTCATGCATCTAAAAAAGTTATTTTAACCATGTGCGGCTAGGTGTTAGCTCCAGCTAAGAACCATTATGGCCTCTAACCAATTATGAGTTTCAAAAGCAAACACGAAATGGTTGCATACTTGCATGTAGTGAGGTTAGGTAGTCAGATTCAAAGTGTGCTCAAACTCATTGGAAGACACTTTAAACTCATCAGTATTCAGTACTATGTTGAATTTTATTTCTCATATTAAGAAAATGTTACAAAAAAACAATAGAATCAGCAACATACACGAACACACTATTCTCGTCAAAGCCCTTCAAAACACTCTAATACTCATAAACTGCTTACTGTCACCATAAGCTCGCACACAAACTCTCAATGTGCATCCTCTGAATTGGTTAACACACCCACCATTGACCATCCTATCTAAATCTCTCCTAAACAATTTATACACACAACATACCCAATGCGAAAACCCTTGTCATACGAAAAGTAGGAAACTAATAAATAGCGATAAGTATGTTAAACATCTTCCTAAACTAGTTCCGATATAGTCATGTAAACATCCTATTTCAATTCCACGGCTAACCAATTATGATACCCAAAAACACCTCCATTTCTTACCATAAAGTTCATGTAATGATGTAACTCATATAGCCACCCAAAAAAAACGAAGCGTGTAATAATCTCCATCATCAAGACAAAAGCTAGGTTGTAGTGGGGATTGGACCCTACAGATCTGCCCCTCCCACCCAATTATTTGGATGGACATGCACAATATCCACAAACCACACCTGCTTGACGGACGTTCTTTTCAAACCTCTTTTTCACATGTACTTCCATTCTAACTCATACAAATTTCTAGAATTTTCAACCCCTTCATGATTTTACCAAATCATCTTTGTTAAGCTCCATGGAGCCATGTCCATTGCAATACCCATAACCAGTCTCATCTTACCTCCTCAATGAAATTAAATTCTTCCAGGCCTGGGCACGTGCTTCACCTTATAATATCTTCAACTCCCCCTTTATCGTATTACTTGCTCCCAATCCCCAAGTGATCCACAGGGCTTCTCTCTGTCATTGCCTGATCACATTCCCACTTGAACATCATCACCATACCTCTAATACCTAGCGCCTAGCAAAGGGGGAAAAGTGGGGAGTCTGGGGACCGAGGGACTGATTTGATTATGTGAGGTTTTCTGGGCTTATGGAATTTAAGCTTACCCCTTGATCCATTTGTATTGTTAAGTAGCTTGTAGCTGAATCCGGGCTTTCCAAATTCCACGTAAAGACAACAAAATACAAAAGCATAGGCAGACAAAATTGTGCAGGGTTTTTTTCAGTCTTACAGCAGCACAAAAGGAAGTATGAAGCAGCAAGGTTCCTTTCCGCAAGCAAGGCAAACAAACAAAGCAAGAAGTATGCAGATTCTTATTGACAAGTGGGTTCTAACAGAATTTGGTTTATTGTGATGATACTGACAGATATTGTTTCGAGAGTCTTTTCTGTAGGCAAGAGAGTTGGAGTAGCACTTCAGATTGGGTGAGGGTGCAAGAATGAAGAAGAAAAAAAGCTCTCAACCCATGAGGCTTAGAGAGTGGGAGAAATTCAAAATAGGGGAAGAGAAGACTTCTAGGTAAGTGAGCGTTGAGTTATATCCCATGAGAGCTCTTGAGTGTGGTCTGTACTCAGGTTCTTTTCTTTTTTTTTTTTTTGGTGGGGTGGGGGATGAGTTGTTGATAGTTTACAGGTTCGTCCATTCAAAACTTTACTTGGTGCGAACTATGGTGACATCTATCCATAGACATTGCAAGGGTGGTTTTCCCTCTTATTGTTGGGAGCTTTTATGCTAAAAACCCATGGTGTCGTTTTATCTTATATTTTGTGCATCTATATCCTGAGATAAGGACTCAAAGTCCGAGAAGACATTCAGAGTAATAACTACTAGAAATGAACAAAAAAGATGAAAATACCTGAAAATATCTCATAAAACAAGGACTCCTCCCCAAAAAAATCATCACAGAAAAGATACCTGGAGGGCAACAGATTTGGTTACATAAAATCAACTATTAAACAAGAAAAAAAAAGTTCTCATAGAGTTTAACGGTTAATCAAAATGAACATTCTTGGACATACTCAGAACTAGCAGTGTCCATTAGCAGCTTATGCAAGCTCCGGAAAAGGACTTCATAAGGATACTTCTGAGAGCTCGCTTCTGCTATATGGGGAATCAATGCAGGTTGATCAATTTCCTGAAGACAATGCATACAACAAAATTCAAGGGCATTGCTAGCAAGTAAAGTATCCAAGCATAGAAAAGAGCTAGCATCATGAAAAGAAACTTAAAGAGAAAATGATATCTTATAACTTAAATGTTGTTGACTTCAATAGACAAACTAATACCAAGAAAAGGGGACACAATCCGCAACAGACCGCGATGTATCGGGAGCTAATCCATGAAACCCTTATAACTTTTCCTAGAGATCAGTAACTCAATTCCACAGTATCTACTCCTTCACAGGAGTATTCCACCATTCCAATATTCTCATATTCAACAAAATTGAAAAACTGGCCTGTCTTCTTAATGCATATGTTTCAAGGAAAAGCCCGGAATGAAGGATTGACATGAGAATAGTTTGGTGTAGAGTAGACTATAAATATCATGAAACATCTGAAATTAAGAAGTATTACATGTAGAATGAAATGGAGAAGTTAGATATGAATCATGTCCTTTTCATGAAGAAGAACATAGATTATAGTTTAAGTGCATAGCCTATTAGGCTTAGGAGTTGGGACTACCATAACCAATGACAGAAGGCCTTTGAAAAAGTGCTAATCCGAAAATCAATTCAGCATTCATAATTTGTTAGGCATTTTGACAAAGATTCGTGAAAAACTAAGATGAAGACATATAAAATGGCAAATCTGATTGCAATAATCGCATACAGACCTTTCTTCTTTTCGTCCCTTTTCCTTTTCGCACTTTTGTAATCAATAGAAAACCATCGCAAGTTTGATATACAAATCATAGAGGCCAAAAATTGAGGTCAAAAGATTTCTTTTCTTTTTTCCCTTTTCCTCTTCCACTATTTGTAATTATTATCAGACCATTGAAGCTTAGATAGAACATAGCCTATGTTACCCTGAGATGGGTACAAGTGTCGGGTATGGGGATCCGAGTGTCTGACTCGTCATGGTTCAAAATTTTGGACAATGGGACACAGTCCATAAGTTGGACACAGGTATAGGGATACAACAATTTTGAGACATGATTCGAATTCCAAAAGACATATTTATGTGCTTTTCAAACTAAATTGTTGCACATAGGCATGTCATAGATTTTATGTAGACAAGTTATATTTTCAAGCACACATGTGAGCATATTTCACTAGATTTTGTGCCTCCCTCCCGTTCTTTTTATCCTTTTACTCTAACAGTTCGTGGTTCAAAATAATGGAGGTGTCCAACTGACAATTGGAGTGTCGGGTATTGATCTCATTCATATCGGAGTGTCAAGTGTCTCACATGGATACGCGAGGTAGAACAAAGAGTCCGGGGGACATAGAATGTAGCAAAGTAAATCATACCATGAAGAAGCAAAAAAAANGAAAGTGAAAATGAGCTTTAAATAAGAGAAAGACAAACCTTCAGTATGTTTATTCTATCACCCAAAGCAAAAACGGAGGAACGGTTCTTCAAAGGTTCTCTTCTGGTTGAGAATAGACCGCTGCCTATGGCTTCAACACCAATCAAATCACTTGATGTTGCTAAATCAAGTTGCAATTTCTCTAAAGCTTGTATATATGCACGAAAATGTGCACTAAGAACCTGCAACATCAGCGATATATATGATTGCCAACACAAGCATGACAACTATGCCATGAATACAGGAGACTATTGCTGCTTTAGGGTTTGAATCAGAAGAGAGCACAATGAATTTCATGTCATGTTATAGGAGTTTAATCATATAAGCTACATAAAATAAACCAAGATTCTGTCCAGGTAAGATGCAATTTTTCAAGCATTAAGTTCAAAAATAATTTCAAGTTAAAGCCAACAATCATGAACACACCCAGCAATTAATGACAGTGTAAAGAATAATAATGCTTCAATCTTATGACAAAACTGGCTCAAGGATAAAGTTCAGTTTTTACCTTATTCATTGTATCAATATACGCAGCGCGGACCTCTGTATATACCTCCTTGCCGTGCTCCTTGAGAAATGTAATAACATACCTGCAGGTTTTGACGCTCAAATCTCACGTACCTTTTTGAAAATTAATATATATATATATAGGTTCAGGTGCGAACTATTCTTAGGTGCAACTGTGTGAACTTAAAATCTAAGCCATCCAATTCAAAAGATCAAGGGCTAAGATTTTAGCCCATATAAGTAATGAATATGCATGTTATGGGTGAAGAATTTAAAAATGATGAATATTCATTTTACGGGTGATGAATCTACGTAATCCATAAAAGTGATGAATATGCAGGTTATGAGTGATGAATATGCACTCTGTGAGTGATGAATTTAGTAGTTCATATAGTTTGAGGACATAAATTGTTATTTTGTCCCATTTCCAAAAGAAGATAGTGAAGAAATATGAAAATGACATTCCATTTTGTGCCTCAGGTCTCAAGCATACAAAGAACTAAAGATAGCGAATCAGTACAGATGACATGGAATCAACAAATAAGAACAAGAAATTTTTGCCAAAGGAAATTGAACAAAGCTAAGAACAATGATGAATAAACAACTTTGACAGGCACCACTCACTTGTATTTCAAAAGAACACTTTGTTGAAGGATTTGTATGTTTGTTTTGGGTTTTCTCAATGCATAAAGCTTCTGAACAATGAACTCGAAAACCTACAAAGCCACAAAAGCATTCAGTCAACAAGAGATGCAGATATCAGCTTCAAGAGAGATAGTGGCAAGATTAATAAACCACTAAAAGTATAGAGGCAGTTAAAGCTGTCAATGGTTCTTGGTAACAATATCAAGTGGCTAGATGAATAGATCACTAAAATATGAAGGCAGTAAGCACTGTTAATGGTTCTCGGTAAAAATATCAAGCCTATCCAAGATTTTGCATGGTCATACATCTGGTATCATCCTCAATCTAAGTAGTTCTTAAGGGAAATTGTTCTGCAAAATGACACGATTCCTAAACCAAGCAAAGAGCACATCTTCTGCTTAACACACGTCTTGGAATCCAAACCAAAAATTACGTCTTAGAATCACAATGTAGTAAGATATGAGACAAATAAATAGTTGCAGTGAAATAAGACAAATGAAGAGAGCAACCTTCGAAACTGCTTTCTGACGAAGTCTTTCCAGCTCAGGCTGGACATCTTTCAGAGCCGTCGAGGTCTTCACCAAAGGATCTGCCGCCACGTACTTCAACTTCTTACTGAGTATCTCAAGAGTTCTCATGTACTCATCATTGACCTGGATGCTTACAAATATTACTTCTTGCACCATGTAAAACAAGAAAAAAAAAAGAAAATTTCACATTTCTTGATAGTCCACACACAAAACAAGTAGTAATTTCAAAATTTACATAACAGTGGATACATGTAGCAGTTATATTGCAAACTCTTCAAGCCCTCAATCAATGACTAACTCATAGTCACAGCTGATGAAGAAATAATAGCTCTCAGAAGCAATAAAAAATATAACATTGAGGTAGTGCACCTGGTCAAACAGCTCAAAATCGCAAGCAAACAGAACAAAGCAATGTAACATTTTGGGAATATGTTATTGACAAGACCACTATAGGTCATAAGAAGCAAAGGGCACACATTATTACATTCAGATACATACTCCAAGGTAGAGAAGATAATCAAGAGCCAGGGGAGTAGATGGGAGTTCTTTATTCAGAAATATTTACAAACACAAGTAACAGATTAAGATACATTTCCCATCATCATAAGCATTATGTCAACAAAATATACAGAAGAGGAATGTCACATACTAGCGCCAACAATTACCTCACCATCCACAATAATGTCAACCATCCTAGGTGGGACAATAATATCTTCAACAAATTTGGCCAACTTCGATTCTGCTGCCTGTTAAAAGGGAGAACAATGAGTAAAGCATCAAGAAGAATTTGAAATTGGTATGCAATAGACAACAAGTAATATGATATTTACCAAACATATTGAAGTAGAAGAAAACTCCATGACAAATTTAATCAAAATTAAGGGGAAAGAAAAAGGAGATGAAGGTTACATGCTAAATAAACCAGGCATGGAGGCACCAGTAAATGCTCCAAGAGAACTAATATTTTTTGAGGATAAGTTAGGTAGACACCTAATTTCTAATTTTTTTATAAGGGAAAAATAAAAGAAATCAGCTGCCTCAAAAATGATAACAGGTTATTGAATCAGTTTCCCATGGGTTAGGGTCTCCTTTATGTATCCAAACTATATTCAGTATCCAATACAAGCTACTAGATCCTACTCCAGAGTTTACAGACTAACTATAATAGCATCCTACTTTTATCAGGACAGTTTAAACTTCACAATCTCAATTCAAGAAGGTAAACTCATTCAACAATCATACCTTGCGGTTTTTCAGCTTCAGGCCCATGTCCATTGACTTCTCTTGCAAAACTTTTATGTCCGAACTTATGGAGCCAATCTCAGCCTACCCAGAATAGCCAGAGTGTTTAAAAATTGTTCAAAATGATGGGATAAATGTACCAGTGAAGTACAGGCTATCACTTAAACGTGAATTATGTAAAGCACAAAGATATCATATCCAACACATATGGAAAAAATTCTTTGAAAAATACAATGGCTCAGAATGATGGCAATGAAGGGAGGGCATACTAACGAACAACTAAAGACAAAAGCCAAAGCATGTCAAGCCAAATCAGCAAAAGCAAGTAATGTACTTAAATAATTGTCCTATGAACAATGTAAAATTCTCATAACTAGAATATTCGATCTCCTGTTCATTTCGGGAATAGATCACATGGTTACAGGAGTGTATAGCTCTTGATGCATCATCACTAAACAGATAAGATAATAGTGATACATTATTTGAGATTTACTGTTGGCTAAAAAGTATCAAAAAGTCCAATGCAATAGTGTTGTTAGGTAATGTATGTCCCTAATCCTACTACTTTGTTTTCCAGTAGTTTGTGATCATGTAGTTCATATGGTGATTCACCAACATATAATACAAGGAGAGTAGCTATAACTTAGTCTTAAGTCCCTTCCAAATTCAAGATTTAGGAGTCATTACCCTTTCAACAGATTTAAAGCTACGAAAAACAAGAAAACTGCAGAGTGTTTTTTTTTTTTTAATAAAAAAAATTGGCAGAGTCATTACCCAAGAAAATTGCAGAGATTAGAAAGGGGTCAAGTCTACTTCCAATTCATGCTTCAACTANCACAAAAGGGAAATAAAGAAACAAAAAAGAAAAAAGAAAAAAGAGATGTTTAGGTAAACTTAAAATAATGATGAGCTAATTCAGACTGCTCTATAAATGTGTGATTGGTGAATCACCTAATAACACTCCATGTTTACATGTTCACATTCACACTCCAGCAACAGAAAACCTGTTTCCAATTTCCATTTGTGCATTCTTAAGCTTAATCTGAAGTAGATGGAAGATCTTCTCACATACCTGAAACCCGCTGAGAAGGGATTCCATCTGTGACAAGATGTTATCACAGTCACAGATTTGATCATGAAGTGACACAAGATTATCACTTTCTTGAATATAATCCTGCATGGTTTAAAAAGTAAATAAAACTTCAAAGCTTCAGAAAGTAAATAGATTATGAAAGTAAAAGTGAAAGAATATCTAGTTTCTCCGCAATGGAAAACTCTATGTAGAAACTATCAAACTAAGAAGCACAACAAGGTAGCTAGCATATGCCCAAGTCAATATCAATATCCATCTCCTGATCTAAGAGACAAAAGTTGAGAAGGACATCACATATTGCACTGTTTGATGGCAACCAGAATGCCTGCAATACTAAATCAAAATCTGATAGGTTCTTCAAGCAGTCTTTTGACTTATTACACCAGCATGACGGTGGAAATTTTGTAAAACATAGTGTCATTCTTCCCTATTTCCAGTATTCATTGGCTTTCTTTATCAATGCCAGCAAATTTATAAACGCTGGTTTGCATTATTCTTTAATTGTCAATGCTTACTAATATGGGGTCTTAGCAACCGCTTCTTCTCTTGAAAATGAATGAATAATACAATGATAAATTATTTCACTTAAAAATTTCTGTTTACCATATCTACCAACCTTTCTGGGGCACAAAGACATTTAATTTGCATTCAAAGACACCATATACAACATCCATTATCTACCAACTCATCTCATAAACATTTTACCCATAGCTCACTATTAACATAACAAACACGAAAGCACTAGGCATATTCCACAATCTTCAACGTACCTCCTACATGAATCCTCTTTAAATTATCAAAGAAAGAACAATCTTAGAACAGCTTTAGGATATAAGTAATTGCTTCCTTTTGAGAAACCAACATCTCAAATTTTAACATTTAGACAAAATATCACAGCCGAACCTCGTATCTTATCTATCTTTCATTTTTAAGATGTTTGTCTAGTATTGCTTGAACATGACTACTAGTTTTATGTAGCCTACAAGCAATTGCAAGTAACAATGTCATTTGTAACTCATATAGACAACTAAATTCTAATCGTATATTCCTAATGCCACAGAGAAAAGGGAGATGACATGTTTCAAACAAATAGGTTCCCAAAATAGGCAACAAGAAAGGCACAAACCTGAATAGAGTCTAGTTCAACTTCCCGTAAGTTGTTCTCAACAGTCTTCGTATAGTCACGTAGTTTTATACCTTTTGACAGGATATTAGCCACCACCTACAAGGGAAAATTTCATTACAATTAAAATCATGGAAAAGACAAAACCAAGTTATGTCACACAAGTTTAAGCTTATAATTATGGCTTAGTTTGATGAGAATGCCCAAAAGCAGGAAGAGAATAAGATGGCAGCTCAAAAATTAAATTGATTGTTAAGACCTCTTTGCCTTAGCAACAACAGGATGTGAAATGTGAATAGGTTCACATAATACGTAATGTTCTTACAGTCTTCTAATATGTAAGATAAAATTAGGACAATTTGCAGGCCAAACCTACAGGTAAACTTAGCCAGGTGAAAATACTTGACAGATTAAACAACAGAAATTGATAAGAATTAAAAGAAAAGAGGGGGAAATAGAAACTTAAGAATACAAGCAGGAAAAAAAAAA